>JABUQX010101359.1:0-27500 GCA_015478945.1 Trachelipus rathkii | reverse complement strand
TATAATATATGTATTAAAGGAAAATATTACATTTTAATTACTTTAATATGATTGATCAAATCAAATAACACATGAATTCAGAACTCTATATTATGGAAATTTCTGAGCCTATAATCAATCCACATCTCTTTAAACATTTCTGTTTTTTACGTCCTCCTTAAGCTGGCACATGGTCCAGCCGGTATTATATTTGAACGCATCGAACCAACAATTCTTTGATCCCCCCTTCTCCTACTTTCACTCATCACTTTCAACATGATTGATTTCTCCAGTGAGTCACTGTACCTGACATGCCCAAATTACGACAGTCTTTGCTTGGTGATTCTGGTATCCAGTAAGGTCTCTGGATGGACTTCCTTTTTTGGTGATACTTACTGACCATGGAATGCATAAAACCCGTCTACAGCACCACATCTCGAAGGCATCGATTTTTCTTCTGTATCTCTTCCTAACCGTCCAAGTCTCACAACCGTAGGTAGCCACTGAGAAAATGATCGTCGACTAGCCTGGTCTTGGTTGCATTGCTAATGCTTTTAATTTTCCAGATAACCTTAATATTCACTATCACACTTCCTTCAAGAGCAAATAGCGGCTTGATTTACGATAGTGTCCCCATTTGGGTCAATCCTGAAGCCAAAAATTATGAAATGTTGGACTGTCTCAATTTCATCATTGTTGATCTTTGTGCAACATCTGCCGTTTTCTGAGGTTGTCATCATTTTTGTTTTCTTTACGTACAGCATGGACCTACCTTCTCACTTTATTTTGAACTTTCAAAAAGCGTGGTTCCAAATCTTGCTTTCTCTCAGCTAGTTCGGTTGTGTCATCAGCGGATCTATGGTTGCTGATTTGTTCCTATCAACAACAATATCTCCGCTTTCTTTCTTATGATTATGATTGCCTTTGCTGCAGGTTTAAACGCTGCGATAATAGAATAGGACATTGTCTCACTCATTTCACCAATTTTAGACAATCCGTATCAATTCTTACAGTTCTTACTAATGTGATCGGATAGGCCGTACAAGGTGAATATTTATTCCCATTTCTAGAAGATATACCCAGAACTTTTCGTGCTCAATGCAATCGAAGGCCTTCTTATAATTAATAACACAATGTAACAGATATTTATTATATTATCGTGACTTATTGGTATTTTTCAGCGCTGTTCAAAAATCAAATCAATTTTTATGTTTCATAGATAGATTTTGAGATATTTGTACTTTCATATTTGCTACGTATATTCTCACCGTTTCTCTGTGGCATATTTTAATATTATAATGATAAATAAGATAACATTAAATGTGTTTTCAATTATAGTAGGGTATTTGTGAAGTAACATTTAAAAAGAAACATTTAAAATAGGACAATACCATTATGACTGTATTTGCCTTGATAATAATACTATTATTGAAATTAAAAGTGCTTTGAAGATCGAGATTTTCTACAGAGTGAAGACTTATCTCTTTTTGAGTAGATACCATATATAGTCTCCCATCATGGCAGTATCCCATCGCCCTTGGTATCTTCTTTCCATTGTTGCGATGTCCTGATGAAATTTCTCGCCATGCTCCTCGCTGACTTCACGTAAGTTTTCGTGGAAGAAATTTAGGTGTGAATGCAAGAAATGTACATATTGGGACATGGGACAACCCAGTTCCTTAAGTTTTCAGTAAGCTTTGCTACCAGCTACTTGCAGTTAGGATCTTTATGATTTCCTTGGGATTCACGAACTACACCACGAATTGCAAGCTAAGCTTCTCTTTCAACATTAGTCAATGCCCTTTCAAGTTTCTCCGACTTCAACATTGCGTTTATTTGGGGTCCAACAAATATGCCACCCTTGATCTTAGCATCAGATAGTTTGGGAAACATAAGACGTATTTCCTGAAATGCTTCTCCTCCATGATCTAAGACCTTCACAAACTGTTTTACCAATCCAAGTTTAATATGAAGTGGAGGTAATAAAACTTTGTTCGACTCGACTAACGGCTGTCTGAGAACATTTAACTTTCCTTGCTGCAGTTCAACTCGTGGTGGCCACTGAACTTTCTTATAATGTTCATCATCAGCTCTGCTATCTCATAGGCAAAGGAAACATGAATATTTTGTGTATCCCCTTTGCAAACCAAGCAAGAAGGCAAGCATCTTGAAGTCACCACAAACATCCCACTGGAAATCAGCATAGCGTATTTTGTCAAGAAGTTCTTTAACATTATCGTAGGTTTCTTTCTTCTGTACGGAGTGTGCAAGAGGCAAAGATGGATATCGATTTCCATTGTGTAGCAACACTCCTTTGAGACTTCGTGTTGAGCTGTCTATGAACAGCCGCCATTCTGCAGGATCATGCTTCAGTCCAACAGCAGTAAACAAACCATTCACATCTTTACAAAAGCACAGTTCGCCACTAACATGATAGTAGATTTCAAACTCCTCATGTCCTTTCCGGTACACAAAGGCCCTGTAGTCGTCCCCTAGTAGATTCCATTCCTTCAACCTTGATGTTAAACAGTTTAGCTCTTGACTTTGTGAGATTTAAATCCCTGATTAAATCATCTAGTTCATTCTAACTTGGAAAGTGACACTCCGAAGTCGTTCTTGGTATGAAAGATTCTTCCATTTCTTCGTTACTGCTACCTGTTGACTCTTCAGATGAAATATCCATTACATCTTCTGTCTGCAAAGGGGGAGGTAAGTACATACAGCAACGACACCAAAGACTTGATTGACATTAGTATAGCATGCATTTTTAGGAACATGAATACGTTATAACGACTTTAACATTCATGTAAATCAAAAGTAATATGGTTAGGCAATATGAGAAGAAATATACTTGCATATTCTGTTGGTTGAGGTATTTGTAAGCTGTTATCTGATAATGCGTGAAATCCGGGCAATGCTGAAGCTTTTAGTGCTCAGAGTGATACAAATATGTTTTGTACTGATATTGCCTCGCCTGATATTGGCACAAAGAATATGTGTTCCGGAAGTCTTGAATAGCGACTCACTAGCAAAACTAAAATGTCTGTTTCTTGTGCAAGCACTAGTAGAGTATCTGCACCTCTGTCTTTGGCGTTAAGGACTGTATTAAGATTTTTGTGTCGGCTTCTTCTTTACTCTTTAAGCAATCCAAAGAGCAATGCGTTGCCGAAACTTCCGTACGCCACGAAACAACACATTTCTTTGCTGCTTTCTTGGCATGACTTAGCATTTTGTGTGCAAGGTAGGTGGTTAATTCATCTTTGGTACGAGTGTGTGACAATAGCTTTTCATATTTATCTTTGAAATGTCAGTGGTGTCACATATTTTGTACTGTGTTGCTACACTTCCATGGAGCCTCTTACCTCTAGTAAGATTCTTGATTGATTTGTCTAAGTACGTGTCGAAAACAATATGAAGTTCATCATACTGCCAGTATTTCCTTTGGATCTTTTGGGTGAACACACCAGCAAGATCTTCACAGGTTTTCACTGCGATGGTTTTATCAAGAGCCTGCAATTCTCCCATTCCGTCCACGATTGCAACCCAGCTATTTGTTTGGTGAGCTTGAACAGATGGTAAGGAGTTTTTTGCAGCGGGTTCCACAACATACTTCAAGATATGAATTACTATGCTTTTAACTGGCCGTTGATGCATTGTTCCATCTTGTGCAAACATGGATCTAGGCACAACCGATATTTCATACTTCCCTAAGGTTGTGCGTAGGTCTATTTCTCGTTGAGATCGTGCGACAATCAAAAGTCGTGCAAAAAGGGAACGATCTGCATTCAACTCTGTTATAGATCCAGCAATCTTTACTTTTATTTGTTTGTTGGTGGTAGAACATAGTTTTAGTTTATTCTTTTTTTTATAGGCGCCCAGAGACGGACTGATCTATCAAGAAGTCTCTTTGACTTGAAGGCTTCAAACAAATCTGTCTCTAATGATTCAATTCGGCTAACATCTGATGTGATTTGCTCGCTGAATACAGCCTTTGTTGCTATTTCATACCCCAACTTTATGTATAATTTGTATATACATTTATATTTATAAGTGTATGGATAAATGTAAATTTCACTATATATTTAGGTTAGGTTAAGTTAAGTTAGGTTAATAAATTGTACGTCCATGTCCCAAAGCTCTTCTTCAATGAATGCTTTAATTGCCTTCCTCTTCATAACATGTTCATTCTCCATCCCGTTTGCTGCACATATTTCTTTGTACACATCTTCTGCTTCTGCAATGGAAACCACCTTTCCGTCTTTTAAAGCCTCTGAAAGAGAATTGATGAAATCGACTTTACATGCACTATCTATTATACTAGCTTCATTGTCTAGAATTTGACATTGATGTTTTTTGCGTAAAACATTTACAACATTCTTTGTGATAGGAAATGTCATACGCATGTGCATCCCTTGGGTCTATACACGCTGATAATTTGACTTTCCATTGATCATTATTGCTATGGTTTACAGCCTCGTATAGTTTTGCGCCGGCGTTACTGGTTGAAACTGTGAACAATTGATGTCCTCTGGAGTCTGCTTTGCTACAGAAAAAAACATGTATTTTTTCTGTTCGTTCACCGCACGATCTTGTGAATGGTGTTCATGTGTTACTTGTAGAAGGTTCATTTATGATGTCAATTGCTTCTTGTCTCTTTTCATGTTTGGCTTCCAATCTTGCTAGTTGCACCTTGTGAGTGCACCGTTTATAACAAGATAAATACCAACGACCATTTTTTCCTGTCAGTTCGTCTATATCAAAAAGTAACTCATATGAACATTCAAATTCTTTGTCTCCGAACTTACTTCGTTTGGCAAGGGCTTCTAGAAGTTGTTTTGAGGATTTTGATTCAACGACAAGTGATTCATTTTCCTTTTTTTTGACACAACACACACAGAGACTGTAGTCAATACTATTGCTCCGTTTCCTCTTTGATGGTGGCATCTGAACTTGTAGTACCCCTTCCATTATTACTGGCTGCTTTATACGACAAATTTCATCCTGAAACAAAAGAAATGAAATTAATAAAACTGTACATACTCAAAAGTATAGTACCAATAGTAATACTAATAACATTAATTACGATTCCTAAATATTGCATACCAAGCACCACGACCACGCAGCGTGACACCCAGCAAAAAACGTCAAAATCGGGCTAAAACAATCACTTTTTAGCTTAAAACCAGGTATCAACCAAAATATTGGTTTTTCGCAATACATGCTAAGAAAATTTCTTTTAGCTCTTAAAAATACCTTTCCAACAAGGTAAAAAAATTGAAATTTGGCTAGACAGCGACCGAGATAAGGCACTTTGTTTATAGTGAAATAGCTGCCATCTTAAATGACGTCACCACAGTAATACGCAATACCTGTGAGAGTGTCATCTTGGAAATTATCAAACTACATGTTTTACCGACTGAATGGTGTCACTAATACCTATCCCTCATTACCTTTGCCACGGGAAACACAATGCTCCCAGACTAAATCAAATTTAATTGTATTTAAAGTCAATAATTTTATTTATGCCAGAAGTAATAAAAGGAATTTTTGCTTCGGGTCGCTGTTCACAACGCAATTTCAAATTTAATTTGTATTTCCAATATTGTTTTATTCCATTCATTGAAATTAATTAAATTTACTACAATACAAAATAGGACAAATAAATAAATAAATAAAAAATAAAAATAAATAAAGTAAAATAAATGTAATATGTAATATATGTAATATATATGTATAATAATAATAATAATATTATAATTTTAAAAATAATATTACTAACAAGAAAAATAACAATATATCATAATTGTACAATATGAAAAATAATAATATATAATATCTTCTTCTTATATAATAGCTATATGCACATTAATAATAATAATAATATGTAATATATATATAATATAATAATATTATATATATATAATATATATAATAATAATAATAATAGCAATAATAATATATAATAATATATATATATGTTATTTATTTGTTAATAATATATATATATATATATATATATGTAATAGTAATAATATAATAATATAATATAATATATATATATGTAATAATAACCTCATCTTTCATCTTTGCTCATGTATATATATTTGTATATATATGTATATATATAATATATATATATATATATATATATATATATATATATATATATATATATAACCTTAACTAATATATATATATATATATATATTTATATATATATATATATATATATATATATATATATATATATATATATACATATATATATATATATATATATATATATATATATAATGTGGTTTGAAATAGATCTTTTCCCAACTTTCCGAAATTAGTTCCATGATGGCCTCTGGCCTTTTCCCACTAGGTTGATATACATACCAAATAATACCATATATATATATATATATATATATATATATAACAACATAACATTATATATATATATATATATATATATATATATATATATGTCTATAACTATATGTAATAATATGTAACTAATAATAGCGCATATATATAACAATAACAATAACATATATAATAATAATAATAACCTCATATATATATATATATATTATACTGCTATATATTATATATATATGCAACATATATATATATATATATAACATATATATATATATAATAATATATATATATATATATATATATATATATATATATATATATATACCAGCAACATATATATATATATATATATATAACATATCTTTCACTCTTTGCTATCTTTGCCTTGCCTCCAGCATATATATATATAACCAACTAATAATATATAATATATATATATGTATATATATATATATATTTATTTTACTCATATATATAATATATATATATATATATATCTCCACTTATATATATATATATATATATATATATATATATATATTTATATATATAACTCCTATATATATATAATATATATATATAGTTAGTTTAAAATCAGAAATAGAGAAACTTTAAAAAAGAGTACAGTATTTTAAAATGGCTCCTTCTGATCATTTTCTCTGAGACTTTTGGGTAAAGATTTAAAGTATACCAAAATGGATATGTAAAATGTGTAACATCCATTTGGTGAATAAATATAGAAACATTTCTGTATTTACAATTGCTTATGAGTTTATGGGTTCAGATTATTTATATTGAATCTGTAAACAAACAAAATACTTATATTTTTGTTATTATAAATTTTAGAACATGAACGAATTCCAAATGTCACCCGAAATTATTTTTAAAAATAGATATTTTTTTTATTTGTTATTATTTATTTATTTATTTTTTCTTTTCTTTTTAAATCCAATCCGCACCACTATATTGGGAAACTGTCGCAGTTTTCAATTGCATAAGAACTTTTCTCTTTTGTGTTATTTTCCCTTGAGAAACTATAGAAGCTCAAAAAATTTGAATCTAATATCCATATATACACATTTGTAAAATTTTACCGTTTCATACAGTATATATATATATATATATATATATATATATATATATATTATATATATATACATATATATATATATATATATACATATATATATATATATATATATATATATAACCTTATGTTTGTGTATATAAGAATATATATATATATAACTGCTTTCTACTACTCTTTATATTGTGTGGCTTGACATAGAGACGGAGGTTCGATACCTCTTCAGGATGGGTGATAACAATTACCTAAAGAAATTCCCCCCCTTGTGAGGGTGCTACCTTTAATATATATATATAATATATATATAATAATATAATAGTAACATCATATATATATATATATGTATATATATATATATAATAATAATAATGTATTAATAATATATATAATAATAATATATGTATATATATATATATATATATAACTTAATAATGTAATATGTTTATATGTATATGTAATAATATGTAGCACAATAGCTATATATCTTCTTATCTTCTTCAACTCTTCTTTGTAATAACAATAATAATAATAATAATAATAATAATAATAATAAATAATAATAATATAATATATGTAATAATAATATATATATATATATATATATATATATGTAATAACTTAATAATATATAATAATAATATATGTTTAATAATATATATAATAATAATAATAATATATAATATAATAATATCATATATATATACTACTATATACATAATATGTATATATATATGTAATATATAAATAATACATATGTAATATGTAATATATGTGTACCAAAATTTGGTACAAGCTGTACTGTTGCTAAAGACGTAAGTTTGACGAGTTTTTAATTTTGCGAAGTTCCCGTGAAATCGTACAAAATAATTTGAATTTTGAGTTCGATTTTTTTGGAAAAAAAAGGCATTTGTATTAGGCATTATTTTGCTTACTAATTTTAAATATTTAGTACAATAATAATAATAATAATAATAATAATAATAATAATAATAATAATAATAATAATAATAATAATAATAATAATAATAATAATAATAATAATAATAATAATAATAATAATAATTATAATAATAGGCCAAATCCTAGATACGCAGGTATATAGCAATAATTTTTTCGTAATTTTTTATAAACTTTTGACACCTATTTTATTTAAGCTAGGCTATGAATAGCGTGAGGCTTTTGTTTATAATTAGGTCTTTTTACGTGTTATTTTGCAGTTATTAAAATGTCTTCTTTACAGTGTGTGCATGTATAAGATGGTCTTGAATTTTTAATGCTCACAGTATGTAGCTAGAAAACGGCAGGTCCTACAGTAAAACAAGTACCTATTTGGAATCAACCGAAATTCTAAGGATGGGATTTAATTTTTTTTTTTTTTTTTTGCAAGAACGGGAGGTCGGAACTAAAGGAATACCCTAGGGTAAACCGCAAAGATGGCAGGAGTCGGGGTCTCTCGGCCTCCCGGTGGACGACAGGGGGACTTCATACTCCCCCCTCCGGGGATGGTCTCAGAACCCCCGCTCTTTGGTCTTTGGGTGTCGCGGGGTTCCTCGACCATCCCCTCCGGGGTATGAAACGTCCCCCTCTGTCCCCAAATCGGCTCCAGGCCCCCTAGGAAAAAAAACTAAAATTTTCCGAAAAACAATAAAAAAAAAAAATTGGGGGCTCGAGCCGACGGGGGGTTGAGGACGTTTCATGCCCCGGGGATGGTCGGAGGAACACGACCCAAAGACCCAAGAGCGGGGGTTCCGGAGACATCCCGGAAGTTAGTCCCCGTCGTCCACCGGGAGGCGGACCCCCTGCCATCTTTGCGGTTTACCCAAGGGTATTCCTTTTAGTTAAAAATTTTTACTTGCAAAAAAAAAAAAAAAAAAGTTAAATCCCATCCATAGAATTTTCGGCTATTACTATATTTGTTTACTGTAAATTATCTTTGATTCTCTTTACATACTGTGAAACATTAAATTCGACCATCTATATATCCTTACTATAATATATATACTTATATATATATATATATATATATATATATAAATATATATATATATATATATATATATATACTTCTAATATATATATATATATATATATATACATATATATATATATATATATATATAATATATATATATATATATAACATATATATATATGCTGTATATATATATATATATGTTCAATACTTTCAAAATCAAAAATCAATAATAATGAAATAACAATCTAAATATATAAAAATACTTTCTAGTAATGAAGATGTGTTGCTTCACATTTATTCGTTCAGTCACTATGATCTGGATATGATAAAAATATCGTCGATTGCATATAAATATATATAGCGAGAGAAGAGCGAAGACGCAAATTAAAAACCAACCAAACTTTTTTAACTCGTTGCTAACAGTACGGTTTCTGCAAATTTTGCTTTATATACTGTAGCCTTAACCTTATATATATATATATATATATATATATATACCATATCAATATATATATATATATATGTATATATATATATATATATATATATATATATAGCAATATAATATAATAACAACTACCATTATATATATAATATAACTGTATATACTATTTATATATATATAATAATAATCCTTAATATATATATAGTATATATATATATATATATATATATATATATAATATATATATGTATTTAGTTAGTTACCCATATCACACTATTTATGATATCAATATATATATATAGTTAGTTAGTTAGTTAGTTAGTTGCCGCCAAACCTTTATCAAATGAATTTGGGGGTTTATTACCTACCACAGTAGGTTTTCCTCCAGGGGAAAGAGTGTTACATGTATTCCCCAACCAAGTGGATTTGAATGCAAATATTATCTAAGCTTGATAGAAAGCCATGCTTCGGCTCAACGCATTTGGATATTCTAGCCACCGTTTACGTGGTTTCGCATCCAGATTAGCGGACCTTCTTTTGGTAGAAGAATGAGAAAGAGTGTGATTTTGCATGTTATAATAGATTGTTCTGTTGTTTGTGTTGGCTGTGTTTTTAGTGATGTGTGGGTATTGAGATTAGTGTAATACACTATGCTGTAAACTGCAATTAAACATTACAGAAAGTCTCTTACTGACAGCAATTTTTTTGTGTCCGTTCAGATAGCCAGAGCGGGATTCGAACCCTCTCTCGCGAGAGGAAAATACGACCTTTAAACAAGAAAAAGACTCGCTTTATTCCATTGAGCTACCATAACATATAAGTAACCATATATATATATATATATATATATATATATATATTTATATATATATACTTAGCAATATTATATATATATATATATATACTTCTATACTTATATATATATATATGTATATATATATATATATATATAAATATATATATATCTATATATATATATATATATATATATATATATATATATATATATATATATATATAAAGAACACCGCTCACGGGCAGATCCCTAATCTAGGAGTGGGTGTACTCATTTAAAGTCGAGCAGGACCGAAGCCAAAGCCATGGAGAGATGGCTCACATTTCCCCCTCCCGACCAGTTGCAAACCTGAGACCCACTCGCTTTGTTTTTAGGAGACCGCCCCTACCACTCTCTCTAGGGCGCTTTTATATATATATATATATATATATATATATATATATATATATATATACTATATATATATATATATATATATATATATAATAGCCATAATATATATATGTATATATAAAATATAAAAAGAATAAAATGTATGCATAGTATTACATGCCTGAAAGAGCCTGGAAGTAATATGTAATAACCATGCCTTATGTAATATATGCTAATATATATATATATGTATATGTAATATATGTAATAACCAACCAATAATGATGATTTTATTACGTAACCTTATATATAATAAAAAATATTATAACTATAATAATAATATATATATATATATGTCATAACATAACAACTATATATATATATATATGCTAATATATATATAATATGTATTATTAATTATTATTATTAATTATTAATGGGATAAAAATCCGGTCACACAATCACTAAAAACAGCAGACACGTTAAATAAAGGTCAAAACAAGTAGATTCTAATAAACTTTCCAATAAACTTACAAACGTCAATATATAGTTATTAGCAATAAAACTAAGAGCTGACATTTTCCGCATTAAAATAAATGGATTTTACTACAGTAACCAAATTCTAAAAGTATTTTGGTAACAATAGATGAAAAACTAACATTTAAAGAACATATTAAACATCTATAGTGAGCAAACTAGTGAAATACATGTATATACTAGACAAATTAAAAAAATACATTCCTTTACATATACTGAAGAAGATATATTATGCACATATACACCCACATCTACTATATTGTCTTCCAGTTTACGGCATAGCTAGCAAATCAGCTATAAATTCAGTTATTTTGATGCAAAAACGATTCATCCGTCTGCTAAGTGCCACTAAAAACTTCTATGAGCATACAGCACCTTTATTTAAAAAACTTAAAATATTATAATTTGAAGACCTACCAAAGCTATCTCTCTTAAAAGAAAAGCACATGATATTGCAAAACAAAACATGTAACTTCCTAATATCTAAATTTCGCAATAATCAGATTCGAAGAGGTATATATAAATCTATGAAATAGTGCACATATAAGCTAGACAACCAGTTAGTTATGAATAAGATAATATAAAATTAAATTCAACCTCAAGGAGACTAAGAGAGTGAGCAAGGTGAAGAGATCGTTCAACTTAACTAATTTCTGATAATTTCTTGCAGAATTATATTCCTATAATTATGAAACTATATTGACATATATCCATGAAAATGTAGTTCTTTTGCTATTAGCAAAATTTTAAATGTGTAAATCAGTTCAAATCCTTCTTGTAGATTTGTGATTGTAAAAGTTTGTACTTATATTAAAATTCTAATAAAACTATATAGGCCATGATGCGGAGAAGTTATCGTTTAATTTTTCAGTAACTAATGTGACTGTTTTTTTTTTTATCGATATTGGAGTTTCTCACTGTTAATTTGTGTAGGTCTTTTGACTTTTTATCATGAGAGGTGAAATAAAAAATAAGAATAAATAAAAAATTAATAGGTCAATGCCAATACTTCAACATCTTTCGTTCATTATCATTTATCTGAATGTATTATATCAGATGCTATATTGTATTCTTGTATAGTACCGTATTTTATAAAAGCTAATGCGATTCAAAATTCAAATTGTCTTGCCTATCTCTCATTGAAAATGGTCTCGTGCTCTCCGAGACGTGTTGAAATAAATGCTTTTCTACTATACAGGCTTACTGTTAGCGCAAATTTGTCTCTCGGGCGGCGCCTAGCAGAAAGATTTGCTATCACGTGCCCTGTTTCTCACTCGAGCCATATAAACAAGAGAGAGGCGAAGAATATATCCTAGTACGTATCTGTCCTCGATTACTCCTCGTGTGCTTCTGCGTCCCTCGCATAATTTCGCAGGTGACAAAGTGAATTAACAAAGAGATGTATTACAACTCAGACTTATGAGTTATTCAGCTAATTAAAATACTTGTATACATTAAGCTATACTTAGGGAGTACATTTTTTTATAATAATATCTAGTAACCTTATGAACTACTCAATGACTATATTACATTGAATGATCAGTTTTAATGAAAACTTCTCTACTTAGATGTTTCGAACTTCTCATACTATATCAGTAACTCTTGTGGGTTTATCTACCTTTGGTTATGTTGAAAGATGTGACTATATATCAGTAAGGACAATAATTAGGGTCTCTAAATATATATGGTATATACCCTCGTGAGTATAATATATATATATATATATATATACCTATCATATATAGTATATATATATATACGGGTATAGTAAATATTATCACCTATTCTAATCAGAGAGTATAGTTACTTAATATATTATTGTATATCCTGTGAGCATCCTAAGAATGAAATTAATCACACTAATACTTTTTAGTTCTTTAAGGTAGGTATCTCTTACTATTTATTTACAATTATGATCATTCACTTACTATAATTCTCATCATGGTAATAGTCTACTTATTATTAGTTTTATCCGTTCTAAGTAAGTGATGATATATCTATCATAAATAATATTTACTCTAAACATTTGAGATAATATACGCTACTAATAACTTATCCAACTATTCATTAGAGGCGCTATTAATTGTTATTATCCTATATACATCTATTTCCAGATATATCTTTGGATTATAAATATATATATATATATATGTACATATATAAGTACTTTCGCTTTAATCTATAGTTAGAGTGTTACAACATATATAATAGTACAATATGACATAGTGAGTCTATATTGTGAGGAATTACTATTACATACAATCTACATCTATAAAAAATCTCGCTTATATATATATATAATATACATTATATACTAATTCACTATATATACTTTTTTGTGGTTAAATCTTATAAATGGCTGCTATATACTTCTATCTACTACTAAAATAGAGACTTTCTCCTTTTTTCTCTACCTTCTTTCTCTCCTTTTTTTTACTGGTTCATTTACGTTTATATATATATACACTCATTCACACTCAATATCTATACTGACTATAATATATAAATTATATTATATATTGCATATATTCTACTAATAATTGCAATTATCTTACATAATTATTCATATCCAGGACTCCTCTGAGTGCTCAATATTCTATTTACAATACTCCTTTATTATAATCATTAATACTATACTTAGTATTATATAGATCAATATTATACTAATAGATTGCAAGTATTACTACTTATAATAAATCACATTATTAGGTAATCACCATTACTCCTCTTCGTCTACACTAATATTATATGTTACATGTCTTGCAATGTTACCTCTACTACGTAAACGATTCTTCTTTCTCGGTTATTACTCACCTTCATTAACATGCTTTTACTGTTTATATTAGTTATTATAAGCTTTCTTCATATTCGTATTATAATTAGCCATAATATATACTTTCTATATCATAACTCAATAACAGGTTACAATAATAATTTGTACGATCTTTACGTTAAAATTAAATTTATTAGTTCATGTTGCATTGAGTTATATATTTTGGAGCATTGAGTAATAAATACTTCCATATTCTCATAATTTTTAGACTATATATAATAAAATTATAACAATCTTCTCATACAGAGTGATACTAGAGGATATAATGTTTGTACTTTTATTATATCAGGATCCTGTTACCATTAAATGCCTATCAGACAAGTTTAGCTCATGGTATGTAAGTGGTTTGTTACGCAATGCATTAATCAATTCTAATCTCAGCCAGAAATGTGATAAACATTGGAGCGAATAATCATGACATCAGTTTCCGTGTGCTGTGCAGAAACCAGTTTTCTCTAATTACTGAGTGTTCTTCCTCATGTCAAGTAATAAAGTCTGTTCGATATATTAGTATAATCAACAATTTCTCCTCTGTTGTGAGACTGATATATAATAATAATGCGAAATACATAGCCATATACTCCTCCAAGTAGATATGTACCCTTTTATATTCTCTATAACTATTATATCACTATTATTACAAGATTATCTCTCCAATATAAAAACAATCGATATCAGTTTCATAAATTTAACTGGGTTTGTTAACTTGAAAAAATCAGATGTATTTCTCTCAGATTCACTTATTGACTGTGAACTGTGGCTCACATTTGCGTCTGCTGTCTTGATTACACCTGTCACATAAAGCCTGTGTACGCATCACTATATAGCGACTAATATCACAATTAGAATCTCACATAACTTATTTATTGTACTTCACAAAGAAGTTAAAATATTTTAATTTTCTGTATCTGACCACAGAAAACAATGAATAATACATCAGTTAATTACTGAATCACATAAATTTATGTATGTCTCACAAAACTCGCTGAATCATTTTTTCATTATAACCTATTTTGTTACTAATTTAATTTAATCTTCATATCTAGACGACAAATTCATACGTAATCATAACGTATCTTCTTATGACTTCGTACCTATTGTTTATACTCTGTACAACTTCAAATAATTACTGTATCGTGAAGTAAGCCCGAGTTTCTATCCAAACTCTCTGCATACATAGTTTATATAGTGCACACCACTATTACCTAACACAATTCAAGAGTTACACAACATCCTTGACTCTGCAGGAGCTATCATCCATGGGCGGAATATCAATGCTCTCTCGCATAGTGTGTTTTCATAACCACAGTCTTTTGCGTTTATACGGAGATAAAGAAGAGATTATATCGTAGTACTGAGCTCATCTCCCAATTATGAAAAGTATAACCTCTATCGCTAATGTTTGCCTCTCCGTCTCATAAAAGAATCAAAATCCTGACAGTACAGCAAGTTCTCCGTGTCATTATAAGTAAATCTAGGTATTTATATCAACTCCAGATCACATGACGCCTCTTAGAGTCGTGCATAATATTGCATCGACCTGAAATCATGATCACTGTGTTATTACATACTAAATAATATTTTCTTCAAGGAGGCAAACTGAAAATTGATGCGTATACAAGGTGAATAATGGCACATAATCCATATCCTATGGGATGCTAAAGTCTGACGCATTCCTCATCTTCACCGAGATCTCAAATACAATCATAAAAAATTATATTTAACAGTATATCACAATACCAATTTTTATGAGCAGTAACTATTCAGTATTTACTCGTATTTATATACTATGTAAACTACTACTATCTATATATTTTCTAATCAACATGTTATAACTATCATCTATTAGAATAATAATAACTTTTTTCACTTATTCTATTTTCAATCAATCTTACTTTTTCTATAAATAGTCAAGTAACTCTTTGGGTGGAACTTCATTGGTGCTAACGCACATCATGTGCTATATTCCGCGGTAATTGAATAATATATGTTCACTTCATTCTGAGCTTAAGTACTTACGTTGCTTGAAATTATGACGTTCTTCCTCCAATAATATTATTTATAAATTCTATTTTCACCAAATGTATTTCCAAGGCATTGTAATAATATATATATAATCTTGTATATTACCTTGTAATTTTGCTTATATTGAGATATATATATACCTTATTCTAAATTAATGAATTCCATCATGATGAATCATTATCTTCAGGCCTTCATTCTCCAACCGAATGTAGTATAGGAATATATAAACAGATACTTACTCATCATATATTATACTGGAGTCAACTATAATATTGTCCCGATTATCCATATGACAACTAATAATAGGACTCGAGAGTGAGAGCAGATGACTGAAGTGCGTGAGCGTGGGGCGCAGTGTGTAAAAGATTTGGCTGTGGTAGAGTTAATGTACCCGATGAGAGTTCAGGGGTGAGAGGAGTGAATCACTAATCACTAGATCGAGGTATACGAATCCGTGCGTGTGCGAGTGAGCACTGCGTGGCTAGGTGAGTGTGAGTGTGGAGCGCGTCATAAAGTGGAGATATATGAGTGGAGTGGATGAGTGCGAAGATCCTCACATCTGCGAGGCGTAGAGAGCGTGTGAGCGCTGCGTGTGCGACGCGTGATGCTGAGTCAGAGGATAGTGCGTGCGAGTAGCCGCAGTGTGAGCTGAGCGTGAGTTAAGTGAGGGGTGTGTGACGAGTGCTGGTTGGGTGACGTATAGCGCGTGGACGAGCGGTGAGTGAGCGCGAGTAGAGCGGTAGACGAGTGAGATGTGAGAGTGCGCGATACGTGTGCTCTGAGTAGAATATTTCACTTAGATTCAGCGCGTGTGCACTGTGCGCGAGTAAGGTAATCGGTCAGATGGTGTGAGTATGCATCGTGCGAGAGTGCGTAGCGTCACCATGAGTGAGCAAATGTCTGCGTAAGAGGAGTGGAGTGCTTGAGCTCAAAGATACTGCTAACTAAATAGTATTCATCAGGACTTTTCCTTCTCTATAGTTATCTAATCATATCTAAGGTTCCTTCTCGAACGTGTGTAACGCTTCAGCGCTAAACGACTAACTTCCCACTCTTCCCTTTAAGATCTATATAGCATCTATAATATAAACATAACCTCAATATAATAAATTTTTATACTTTCAGGCCTGTATATGTATGATATAAAAATTAAAATGTTGAGGTTGACGATATTAAGTCACACTATTGATACGTAAATTAATCCATTATTCGCGCGTTTCTCCTCCTTAACTAACTATCTTTGACATAAAATCATGTACTAGTTACGGCAGATGTACTATAGCCCTTTGCTCTCTCACTACTGCTAATTATATAACGACGGTATGTACCCTGTTCTGTCGTATACTACTCCATGTTTAATTCTTTTATGAGTCCTCTTTTGCTTAATAGCGTTCTTAGTAAGAGTTCGAAAATGCTTTAGGGCCTGTTTCAGGTTCTGTACACTGTTATACTCAGCTTTCTGATTAGATAATTTTAGTGTGACGATTTTCTTAATACTTTATAGTTTTACTAGTTTTTATATTGATGTAAATACTGTTACCTGTAACTCTTGAGACTGTTAATATGTGTGAGAGGGACGTGACAGTTAAAACTCATACTCTATGGTACCTCTCGCTAAATAATATTATTACAGAGCTTGTATTGTATGAATATTTCTTACAAATGTTCATTATTTACGTTTATTTTAATCTTTCAAAGTAAGTATTATGCTAAGTATCGTTGAGACACTGTAAGTTTTCTATATATATTCTAGAATCTATGCGAGAAAAACTTGATAGTCAATACGTAACTAGCTATACGGTCTGTTATATATATTGAGCGAAGATATATTCAGTCCATGGACACGCTATACATACTCAATATGTTGGATAAGTGGCGTTCTAGGCACGATCTTCTTGAATGTAGATACACTTGTAGAACTCGCATCAATAGTACCTCGGAGAAGGGTAATACTTCAATTGAACTTACATTCATTGATAATACTCGTACTTCGCCGAATTTCCACCCAGCGTTTCAGTATTACATATGTTAGCTCTGTATCTTATAACTTGATTATCAGAAGTTCTGGCTTATGCTAATTGACATGCAATATACTCTGCCTTCTATAATATTAGCTCTTGGGTTTCAAAGGTTCACCTCCCATCAGTTATCAATATTATCTTGTTACACTTAATCTGCTTTTCTTATCGCACTCAAAAGTCCCCTAAGATGAGATCACAAATGGTTGGTTCTGTCTTGGGACATCATTCATCTACGCCTGTTTTTTTAACAACTCTAAACACGAGCAAACTCGCGTGTCCTCACAGCAGCGATATCGCGATATTATTTCCATCTCTGAAATAACCTCTGTGCTCACAGATCAACGCTCTATGCTCATTCATATTTTTCTCCAAAGTGTTATTGGGACTAATGGGCAACTTTTTTTTACTTAACAGAGGGAATATACCATTTCTTGGGTCCCCCTGAAAGTTTCGCTCTTGCCGTGGTACTAGCTTACTGTGATTGTGGCATACGATGTCTTCCTTTGACAGAATCTTTCATGCTGTACCTGCCATTTATCTTCTCATGTGTATGGAGAAGGCACGAGAAACCAAGAATGTGTGTGTACTTATTTTCCTCATACCTGTGAGACATCTCTTGTACAATTAATATCTCATTGAGCTGGCGTGAATCTTTAGTCTTCTTTCATTCCAGTGTGCGCACTCTGTCTATACTAATATTCGACTATGGTGTGCATTTTAATATGATTCTCTCTATACTCTCTCTCCGCATCTGACTCTTATGACAATATTTAATTCCCTTACACTGCATATATATATGTGTTTTCTGTCTCTCTCAGCTCCGTACTTTTCTTCCGCGTCGTTACACCTTTGTTTGTCGTATGGTCCGCTATAGGATTTGTGCGTGTTTCTATCCAACGTGCTCTGGTGACTCCTCGACAGTTAATTATAGGTCTTATTCCTCTGTACACCTTGAAAAGATCTTTTCAGAAGCATTCGATATATGAATTGCTCGTACCCTGTCATGTTCTTTTTCTTTCTCTCCTCAATATATTCTCTACTGTGCTCTCTCGAACTGGCGCCTGTCTTCGTTTGACTCATCTCTCTCTCTCTCTCTAACTCTCTTCTGTCATCTCCTATCTTCTCGTCTTAGTATCCTTCTCTCTCATCTCTTCTCTTTCTCCCTCCGTCAATTCACACATGCTCTCTCTCTCTCTCTGGAGGATTCCCTATCTTTCGACCTTTCGTCCCTTAGGAAGTGAGTACCTGAAATAACAAAACTCAACAAGTGGAGTACC
The DNA here is from genome assembly GCA_015478945.1 of Trachelipus rathkii. Lineage (NCBI taxonomy): Eukaryota > Metazoa > Arthropoda > Malacostraca > Isopoda > Trachelipodidae > Trachelipus > Trachelipus rathkii. Next base: position 7,784 of record JABUQX010101359.1, on the reverse strand, counting down.
ATGAAAGTACAGCTCATAACTCCACATCTCTCTTACGTCACGGGGCGTATTCTGTACTTACTACGCGTGTATCATATTCAAAATTTCTTTGACTACAGGCTTATCAGTTCTTGTTACTGCCTCTATCTGTGTTCCAAAATTTATACACTGTCCAGCTCATAGGGTATTTACTCTTAATTACTCTCATATTCAACTCCTCCTAATATATAAAATCGATGCTCCACGCTCCTTCCGATACTGTACAACTCTCTCATCAAGATAACTCTCTCCAAATTAATAAATAACTTCAAAAACACGGGGAATTACGAAGGAATGTGCGGGGAAGTAACAAACATGGAGAATCTGTTAGTGACAGGAATATTATATACCCTCTCACACCCGAATAGTTGGACCTACATTCGTTACATCTCATCTAGCTCTCATAATTATATTGACTAGACTATCGCTTCCTCTTTTTTTCTTTCTCTCTTATTGTAATCTTCACAAACTTATAGCTATTATCATATATCCTACTCTTTCCGTTCATATTCTCGCGTATTATACATATCTCAGATACTCTACGTCATATATCATTTACATAATAATCTTTTTTCCCTATTCAAAATCATTTTCTTATCATATATATTTCTTCCAGGACTCCTCGCTCATCTTCTCAACTCCTAACTATATTCTTGGTAACGATTTGAAAGTATATGCTTACCTATAACTATTAATAATCATCATATTGAGCGATTCACCCCATTACTCATCATAATGCCCAAAATTCCGATGAGCACAATCGTGGATTTACGGAGTACGAATCACTCCGGATATATACACGGCGCATGCTCATACTCACAAGACCACGAAGCTTAACTGTCATAGTATTCTATATAATGGTGCTCTCGCGGAAATATCACGACTTATGCTTTACCTACTAGTGTTTTTTGGTTAGTATAAACTTATTTATCTCTCCGGTGCCCTCTTTCGTCTTACTCATTGTGCCCACTATATCTCTTCAAACTAATAAATCAGATTAATACTGACTTATATATTCCTCTTCACCTCATGTCTTCTTGTTATAAGAATAATATTTTATGCTGTTTCATGGTATACTACTAAATATATATCAATCACTCATAACTTTCACATCTTCTTATTACACTCAAAGGGTAATATACTCTGCGACTGGTATTAATATGATATGTACTTTTACTTACTTATTACCTCACTATATACGTAACAATCTTCGACGGTCATCCTACCTTATTTTACTTAATATCATCATCATGCAATTTGAAAGTACAAACTATCTTATCTTATTTCCTGTCTAATCGTCTATATATTAAGGTAATAATTTTAATCAGGTCAATACTGCTCCTAAAAGTTTTGTAATATGTACAAAACAATATACCCTCCTTATATATATATATTTACCCCTACTAATAATATATTTTCTGCCACATTACCTTACTATTTAGTTATTCACTTCTTCACTCTTATACCACGACTTGATTCAATTTTTTATGTATCTTTAAAGCCAGTTTAAATTACTTTATATCATTACTTTTTTCTCCCTTTATAATATTTATGGATTTTACTACTTATTAGTCTCACTCTGTCATCGGCATTATTTTACTTTACCCCGTAATGATATAATATTAATCATACTTTTATAATTCATTTGATTGGTCTTCCACTAGTATCTTTTTTAACATAATAATTATTATAATATTAACTCATTTTTGTCATAATATATCTTTTCTAGCTATTCACGATTTCATCGTACTTTTTATTACTCTCATTTACTGATACTAGCAGATACCAAAACCTTTACAAAATATTTAATTATGTATGAGTGGCGCTCCACTACTCATTGTGCTTGCCTCATATATTAAATATAATATATATATAATCATTGTGGGATCGATTCTCCATGCTTATTACATCAATATTGTGGATTGATTATCATATAACACTATGTGCTTCTCTGTACTGATTAATTTCGAATCGCTCTTTTATTAGGCTTTCATTATATATATATATATAAATGATATACTATTCGCTAATCAGTGTTATTGCACTTCATTTTATAAAATTTTTACCTGTATCGCGCATTCGTTCTATTCAATAAAATAAAATGACATTAATACATTCTACAGCGCTCTCATATTAATCCTCATTATATTGATTGCGTACGACAATTCTATGTATATCTGGAGTAAGTTATTTAATACTTATATATATAATCTATATTCTCAAAGCGGGCATATACTGAGTATATTATGTCCTTCCATGTATATATATGCTAATATCTTCCATTATATATATATATGTTATACTTAGAATTAATTCATAATATATTCTCACAAAAATAATAGTTTACATGCCTTCTCATCACTCTACACCTTGGTAGTGAACGATCACTCAGTTATTCCATTATCTGTAACACACTTCTAATTCTATAATCCAACTCAATGTGTACTCCATACTATGAGATTATATATAATAACTTATATTCCATCCTCAAAATGGTCATCATCTCCACATAAAATCTCCAAATATTCCTTTGAACTCTTGGTGTCCATCGCCAACACATTGAGTTACTTTATCTCGCGTGAGTATATATGATAATGAATTTGTCACTTTCTTACGGCTATATTGATTCTTACGTTGTACTGATATATTAATTTGACGGTTTTCCTTCACATAATCATTTCTATTATCCATTCTTGCCTACTGCCTTGAATATAATAATTCTTGATTCCAAACAAGCCATCTCGTGTATTAGCCTATTCAATGTAGATTTCCTCAGTATTGATCTTCATTACAGTCTCTTCTTCCAACAATGTGAGGTATAAATAACTAAAACTCCTTCTGAAGTGTTATGTCCCGTCCTTATGATAAAATCATATAGAATACTAATGATACACACAGTCTTATCTATATCCCCATTGAGATGAATTGTACATTGATAAGTAGGGGATATGCTCCACATCTGACTATATAACCTATACTATCAAGATATCATTATACTGTACCTATCTTATTGGCTAAGCACTTGCATGCTGAGTACGTTTTACTCCTCAAATAATGTATAAGGTGATATAGTGATATCAAATCTCCACATTATACTGCGAAGGAACTTCCCTCATCTACGTATATTATCATAAGTCAATCTCATTAAGTACCGCATGTGTACCTGTATATATGTAACACTCTTTTGGTACGACCTTTCAGCGTACTACCAACTCTCGAATTATCATCCCTGGTTCTATTCATGTAGTAAATTTCTATCTATTAGAACCAATTCACTCATATATTTTACCCTAATATTATTGTATAAGCATAGGGTCAAACAGTAATAGGTTAATTATATAGATCATTATATATATATATTATAATATATATTATATTTAGTGTTAGATATATGTCATGTTGTATATACACTTTACATAACAAGTAATTCGTCTGCTCAGTGGGATGAAGATTGCAGTATACTATTCTACTTACAATCCTGAGATTCATAAGGACTTGTTTCTGCACGGTTCACATTCTAAATCGGGTACTGACGCTATATTCAGTAACTGTCATTCCACTAGTACTTCTCCATACTTATATATGTCTATCTGCCTATACTATATATTATATTATAACTTTAGTTTAATAACTTATATCGGCCTAATGATGTATTATAAAATAGGATGCTGCTTTTAATCATAATCACGTGTACCATAATGCCCTTCTCCTTATGAATCATTTATCTGTAGTGCAGTATATAGACTCATTATTATAACGCCTTGGTACAAATCACTACTGCGTATACACGTTAGTTCCCTCGTTCTGTCGTTACTCTCACTGTATATTATATTGCTCCGTGCCTTGCTAATAGTATCATTGAAGTGTGTTGGCTGTATGGTGAGTTTTAACGAGTTATTACGTTGCTATGATAATTCGTGCTGTTTCTAACTTTATAGTTATACTAGTTATCCTAGTTCTATACTATTTTATTATATTTAAATATTAATATGTTAATTAAATATATATATATATAATATATATAATACTATATAATTAATATATAATATATATAATAAATATTATAATAAATATAATAATATATATAATAATATATATATAAAATATATATTATATATATATAATATAATATATATATAATATAATTAACTAAATCAGAATATTAAAATTTTTAAGGTAAAAGTAATTTAAAATTTTCCACTGTCAATGTGTACTGAGTTATACTATTCGTGATATCTCCTGACTTGTGTCTGCGTGTTCGACAGATTGAGACTAGAGATGTAAAACTTCATAATACCTCATATTCGGCGTATATAATAAACAATAATATTACTAGCCGCTTTATCTCTTCAACCACAACAGAACTATAGAGACTATTATATATTCTCTCCAACTAAGTTCTTTTATTCAAGAATCTCTCTAATTAATCCTGTATCTCAAAACTAGCTATTCCTGCGCGAGACTATAATGTACAAAGTAAACTTAACCATTAAAGTACTTTAATAAATATTAATACTCTCTTATTATCATCATCAAGCAACTCGAAATGAAAGATCGTATCTAATCACGGAACAGAATACTAACTATTATAACAACGCTCCGCTCTTATCGTAGTCGAACTGAGACTACTACGATACTTCTGTGATACGTAACACCCTTAGAGAACTATGTCTTATTCATCTCTCTCATGAATGATCGAATGGCTTGTCACAACGTCATATAGGTAGTCTACTTAGCGTGACTCTATACTATATACTCTTCTTAGTCTACATGTCTTAAACGAGAAAATTATCACAGTCTTATCTTATATATGCGCTCTTACAGGCAACTCCTTGTTTCAACACCTACCACTAGCGAGATTAGATAATATGACACTACACACTCTAGATATGGATTTATGCACAGAATCTTCCACCAAGGAATATCTAAACAGTGCAATGTATCAATATCTCTAGAGAACGACACACATCATTGCGATATAGTCTACGCGAGCAGCTCCTTTTTTATCACACATCTCAACATACATGCAGTGGTATATATATAATCTATCACGATGCACGATAACTGCGTCACTCTCATAAACTATATTATGAACTTGGTATATCTCATTTAGTAGGATATATGTCTAATATAGACTGGTCACTGATTAATGGTGCACGTTTTTTACAACAGAAGGGCTTTGAGTAGTGGCATTTATTGTGGCATCATGCTTCCTTTGACGATCTTCAGCGCCTAATTTCATTTTAAGGAGTCTTTCTTCGGACTCTCTTGCATTTTTACTAGCTTCTAATTTCTTTTCTTCCAGCGCAGCAGCTATCTTATGTTGTTCTATCTCATTCTCCATCTGAAGTTTCTTTAATTCTATTTCTTTTTCTTTAGCTAGCTTTTTCTCCTCTAATTTCTTTATGCTAGTTTCTTTTCTTCCAACTCTGCTTATTTAGCTATTCTCTTTTCTTCCATCTCCGCTTTTTGAGCTAGTCTCTTTCCTTCCATTTCTCTCTCTCTCTCTCTCTCTCTCTCTCTCTCTCTCTCTCTCTCTCTCTCTCTCCTCTCTCTCTCTCTCTCTCTCTCTCTCTCTCTCTCTCTCTCTCTCTCTCTCTCTCTCTCTGAGGATTTCCCTATCTTTCGACCTTTCGTCCCTTAGGAAGTTAATTGCTTCCTACCCAGTGATCCCTAAAGATTTACACATTGGCCACTAATTCCTCACTTGATGCCATTCTTATAATTCTTCATATCTTATGAGCACGTCAAACAAGTTCACAATTTTTCAAAATTGCGAGTCCTACAAAATTTTATAAGTATTATTTTCACAAATTTGACCCACCTGATACACGCATAAACCACTATCAATAGTTCAATACTATTACTATATTATATATATCTACTACTACTATATATATAATATATATCATATATACCTATATATAATATATATAATATAATAGTATATATATATATATATATATACTATACTATAAAAATGCCCAAAAAACTTCCAGAGAACGGAGTGAGATAAATCGGCTTTGCCCGGAGTCAAAACCAAACCAAGCCAGGCAATAAAAAAAAGAAAAGCGGCCCAAATAAATGAAAAATCTCCGAAAATCGCACTTTTTACACTAGCGGTTTCTGTAATAATTTTACGGCTTTCTTGCTCCTATTCTATCTCTCGATAAGTCGACATGAGTAATGTCACTATAAGTATAATAATGTTTAATTAATTAATATATTATAACTTACTATATTCTATGAAGAAATAGCTCTCTCAAACCTTGAGCAATATTTCATTATATATTATATATGAATATGACGTCAAATATTATTTATCAAATTAATAAAATATATAAAATAAAATGTACTATATAAATATAGGTAAAAATATAATGTTTTACATTGAAAAAGGACTTTGTCTCATTATTGTACAAGAAGAAATAAAACTTAATAATATATGTTAATATAAAAAAACTAAATGATAATAATCTTAACACCCATATGCAATAAATATATTATACTCAAAATGAAATTATTCATAAGTATATATAATAATATATAATATATTATATATATATATTAGTATGGTAGTAGTTTATATATATAATATATGATTATATTATATATATATATATTGTATACCTGATATATAAATAATAGATATATAATAAATATTGATATATAATATATTATATAATATGATATATATATAGTAATGATAGAGTTATATATATATATATTATTAATTATAATTATATATATATATATGAAATAATATATATATATATATATGTAAAGATATTATTTATTATATATATAATATATATTTACATATATATATAATATAAGTATTATATGATAGTATATATATATGCTATAATATTTTAAAGAGTAGTGAATTATATATATATATTATATATTAATATTATAATATATTTCATGATATTATATTATTAATATATTTTATATTATATATTATAATAATATATAATATTATTAATTAATTATATATATATAATATAATAGGTGGTATATTATATATATATTGAATAATTAATAATATATATATATATAATATATATTAATATATCTAATATATATATAGGATATAGAAGTATATATTATATACTAATATATTAATATAGTATAATAATTATATTATATATATATAGTATAGTTATATATATTATAAAATAATATAGTATATACATACATAGTATAAATATTAATTAATATTATAGTATATATATATAATATATTATATATAGTAATATATATATATTAATATAATATATATTAATATATAATATAATTAATATATATATAATATATATATAATATAGATATTATTAATATATATATATATATACATAGATATATATATATATAAATATTTATATATAATATATATATATTAGATATATATATATAATATATATAAATATAACTGTATATAGTATAGTATATATTAATTAAGTATTGATAGTATTATTATATAATACTAATATATTATATATAATTAATACACTTATATAACATTGTTAATATATAATTAGTATATATATATATATGTTATATATAATTATATTGCATATTATATAATATAAATATTTACTATTAATATATAATAATATTATAAATTATAGTATAATTAATCATATATATAATAATATATATATCAATTATATAGACACCTAACCACTTCTAACTTATAGTGCCAGAGCACTACTATATAATATATTTACAATGGAATTATATATATATATATTAGGCTAGTT
>JABUQX010101358.1:7500-40872 GCA_015478945.1 Trachelipus rathkii | reverse complement strand
TCATGTGTTTCCTATTTTCCATCTCATCTATCAGCTCAAAATTCTAGCAGCTTTTTCCCCATTTTCATTATTACTTTAACTCCAAAAGGGATTCATCTACCCTCGGACTTAAAATTACCCAACAAGCACAACTAATAATAATTAATATTTAAAGCTATCTCCAAACATTTCCGACCTCCCTTTCTTAAAAAAAAAAAAAACAACCTCCTTTACAACTTTATTGGCACCTCTTACATTAAGAAATAAATTCTAATAACACAGTTCTGCAAATAATTTTTTTTGAAAGCGGTTTTGGTTTGTTTATGTTTTTTGGTGTGCTGAATCCAAAAATGACCTTCGTTTTATCATAGGACATCACGTATAATAATACCAATTAAGTTTACTAGGGGAATTTCAAGATAATCTATGTCAAGGAATGAAAAATAAGATACTATAAAATATAAACGGATTTTTACTAGCACATTATTCATTGAGAAAATACCAACTCATATTAAAATCTATGCTTGCGTAATAATTCACATGCTCGTGCCTTTAATAGGGCTAATCTCTAATTTACGCTCATGAACACCATCTGCAATACTTCTCGTTATATGAGGCATCCAACAGAAGTATGCGGCCATCGATCGTACGTACTCCATGTCCCTGGTATCTCCTCTCTCGATTTATCTTGATTCCCGGTTGAAATCTTTCACCCTTGTTGCACTCACTCACGAGCTCTCCAAACTCCAAATTTCGCGAAGTAGCCGAGATCGAGATTGAAATGAAGGAAATGTACTTTTAAGCTTATTAGGCAACCTAAAGCTTGAAATGCTTTCAACAATCGTCATATATATATATATAATATATATATATATATATATATATATATATATATTATATATATATATATATATATATATATATATATATATATATATATATATATATATATATATATATATATATATATATATATATATATATATATATATATATATAATATATATATATATATTATATATTATATTACGTCTTGAGTAAACAATAAGAAAATGGCATATAAGAATTAGGTTTAGAAAATATTACACGAATAGCTCACCTTGTTTACATTCGAGAGAATACGTTATACTGAAGATTTATAGAGCACAAAACACATTCAAAATAGTCAGCGGTGCTCACTAAACACTTTGTACAATGTGTTGGCAAATTATCTTTGATAACACAAGTAGTTTGGAAGTTTAAAGGAGATAATCACAAATCTGTTTGAGTGGAAGATGGCGAAGTCGAAGGAGTAGAAAACGGGATTTTTGGTCACGTGAGCAGTCGGTCCGTAATATTCAAATGAAAGAAGAAGAAACGGAAGGTAATATGGCTCCCCTCCGAACAGCGGAGCGTCGAGAGGAATCAAGGTGAAAATCGGACAACTGGACGTAGTGTTCGTCCATAACGCGATGTGGAACGAGGTAGACAAGACGGTAAGGTTTGAGTCGGAATAGGTTCCGGATTCGGAGGAGGAATCTGCCATCCGACGATATAGCTTTCACCTTTAAGTCTACTGTTTTGTCCATCCTAGTATGACCTGATACGCAAATTCGACTAACGGGATGGGAACAACATGCGGTGCGGAGAGCGAATCGGTATTTCGGAGCAGGTAGGCGAGGTGGCTGCATAGGAGCAGGTAGGCGGAAAGAATATCATGTAGCGACTGAGCGCGTCTTGAAGTGTAAGCTTGCCGAAGGAGTGACAATACTGAATGGAAGTTGCAGCAGTTCAGGGTGGAAACAAGTTGATGTAAAAGGCAAAATGGGCATAAAGTCGGTATTATCTTGCGAAGTAGAGGTAGATGGAGCGATTTGCAGAGTAAGGATCGAAAGAGTGGTGGGAGGCAAGCGGATCAGTTGGTCGGAAATAAGTCCAGAATTTATATCCTATCATCTCGAGAGATATTCCACTTGCTCCCCTTCTGCTAAGGTTCTAAGTACCTTGCGGCTAGCGCTGTATCAAATACGCAAGCGAAGGGTCAGTCATACGGGCTTGCAATCGGACTACGGTGTGAGTCGCTGCGAATTAATACATGAGAGCATGTGTCCAAATCCGCAGATGTAGCGTTAGATTCGAGGGGAATGACGTGGCATAAGATGGTTTTCATGCTCGGTACACTGCCCCACGCTTAATACGCGGGCCAGGAGGTGTGCTGCCGATTTGCGGAGTTTTTGGAGCATCAGGAAGTTGATAAAATCTCAACCAGGTATTCGGATGGTGGAACGTAGGACGAGCTGCAGCAGTTTCATGCATCGATGGCTTTCTTTGTACCGAAGTTCTGAACCTGAACAATGATAGGACAATTGAGGAAGAGTTCCGGACAATATCCGCCGCTCTGATTTCCCGTGCCAAGAGAGCTTTTAGCATGACTGGTGATTTCGGTCCACATGCCGCTCGAGTTGCGGCCATGATAGGCTATGCATCATGCACCATAATGCCACCAGAAAGATGACAGGTTCCACGCTTAAGATTGGCCCGATATATGTCTATAAAGGGTCCATTCCATAAGGTGAGACTCAACAACTGCCTACCTAGGTTGTGGACACGGTCGATAGGTGGCCAAACCTGGCTTATACAGTATGTATAGGAATGCCTTCGAGCAATTGTCTCGCGGAAGATCTCGCAATGGAATGGTGCTGTCTGCCCATCGAGTGTTATCGGTCTATGCTAAGTTTTAAATCATAAGTTCGTGTGAAACAGCATTTGAGGTTGGTATCATGGACCGACTATATCAACGTGCCAACCTGGTTCAAATTATCGTTCACCAGGGAATAAATTGGCTTAGCAAGCTAGGGTGCGACAGTTGCCGTGCAGCTTTTTGGATTTTTGCGGCAGTTGAGGATCACTTGCGTTGTCACAGTTTACATCTTTTAGTAGGTCGAGCAGCGCCACATAGCTTTTGACCTCGATTGACTTGTACTACCTTTTACCCCTGGTGCGACCACGCTCGGAAATGGGTGAAATGACCTTTCGTACGCATGGTAGGATTACGACTGACGAGGATGTTGCGGAAGGACGATGTTCGGTCGCACTAAACAGCGGTGTGAACCAAAAATTTCTACAGTTGAATGCACTAATGAGAAGCGGAGGAAAAAAACAATCTCTTCGAGTCCTGCAGCGAAGCCATTTCGACGAAAGGCAATGTTCTTAGTTACGATACTGAACGAGATGCGTTTACATTCGGGATAGAGCCTCGGCAGGATGTTGTTTTTCCTTTTATTATGGCGAATATCGCTGGTGAATTGTGCAATAAACGTTCAAGGTGCGCGGCTTCAGCGCAGGGGACTGTTTAAACGGGAAGCTGTAACATCCATGCCGTGATGGGTAAATGATTACAGTACGACTGGAATTCACGATCCATCTATTGAAATAACTTGAGATGTGCTTAATAGGCTAGATAGGTATTGACCTAGAAGTTCTTACTAGCAGCACTCAGCTACATCACTCACTTCCACATTGCTGCTGCTAACTTCGATATGCTTACGGGCTGCGAACTTATTTATGAACTGCAAATGCTAATGACCGCACTCCGCACATTATTCAAAATGTTTAGTCTTGTTGTAGCTCACGATCTCACTTGCCGCGAAATCTGAAGCGTCTTGTTGATTCCTAGCTCGCGCATGTGTCGGATGGAAATACGTGTTAGTAACACTCGGGATAAGAAAGCAAGATCCGGCTCTGCTGATGCAGTGAAGCATTAGTTGCTCGTACGTGTAACAATTCTACAGTGCACATGAACAGCGAGCAGACTTTACGGGTGATGCTTAAAGAAGCACGGCGTGAGAGGAAGGAGAACTCTAGCAGCGGACGGAATGAAGCGATGGTTAAAGGCTTCAACCACGCCTAGTGATGAACGACGAAGTCGCGCTGTTTGACGGGCGGTTTCGGAAAGTCACGAAATCCCGCATGCCACACGATCCTCAGAAGGACGTAATACTCGATCGCAGAGATTGTTAATGTCAACGTAGAAGTTAGGGATGAAACTCGAATCACATTGAAGAGTTGACACATAGACATATTCGCTCTAGCTGAATCGGATGAAAACTACTGTGCCCTGAGATGTGTAGTGCTTGTTCTTCTGGGAGAAGCACTGGCAATCATAAGTTTCGGTCCCTTCTATGTAGGCGCAGAATCCACTTCCATGAAGGTAGACCCGCTTAAGGAAACTGCAGTCTGAGAATTTTCAGATCGTTGTAAACTGATCTGAACTGCATTTCTTAAGCGAAAAGTTGGCGTTCGAAGAATATCGTTAAAGATCCGAAGGGGCTTGAGTGATTATAGAACGCACTCATTATAGTGGATGTTCGAGGATTCATTGGGAGGGGCTACTGCACCATTGGTTTAAAATCATTCCCACGGGGGTGGGCCGCTATTCTATTTTGATGGGTGTGGGTAAAAAATGCGGAATAACAAGTCGATCGTGGGAGTACAGAGACTAGTACAACCAGGAGACGGGATGTGAAGCTCCTGTAAAATGAGGTTCACATTATACGCGTCCGGCGGGTGATCGCATTTAGGCAGCGATAGTCGCCGGTCGGGCGGTAATCCCCATTGGGTTTGAGTACCATATGTAAGGGAGAGGCATAGTCAGACTTTGAAGGTCGGATGACTAGCGTTCTCACGAGACTTAGATTTCAAAACTCGCATTGAAAACTGCAGCTTCTGAGTTTAGTTACAGCTGTTTGGCAAGACGCGTCGAGCGTGAGAGAGTGTGGTGGAGGGCTCTAACAGTGTAAGTTTTCAATGTTGTATTCGAACCGCACATGTTTTGAACATGGTGGTTCATATGGAGGAAAGTCATCGAGACTGGCCATGAGAGAAGAAGCTCGGAGAGAATCTGGTAGAGTTAACTAAATGAATTCCTGTTAAAGATATTGTGTAGATGGAGCCAGAATGATTGTTATGCCATCTGAATTACGGCTGGCCAGATCGGCACTGTGATATGCAGAGCGAGTGACGAGAGATGTGTCTCAAAGCGTATAATGCGGTTTGTGGTATCATGTCAACAGAGGTTAAGTGTGACTAGAAATGTAGCGTCAACTAAATTTTATTTACGTAAGTGAAAGCATACGGCGTCGATTCATTGGTGATTGAGTCGCATATATAAAGGCGAGCGGCGACGGAACGAAGTGAATGTAACATGAGTCGTGTGTACCAGTAAGTTGATTGTTGGTGGCGCGTGAGCAGCGCAGAGTTTCAAAAGCTCGCGATGCCTTCTGTGAGCTATTGCAGTTTTCCGATAGCCTGAGACGTGTTATCAAAGGCTGAGCTATGAGGTCCAGAATCTACCGTAGTTTAGATAGTACGTGGTCAGGAGGACTCAGGCGTGAGACACGAGAAGCAGACGGGGTGTGGACGCTCATTTAGACCACCTCGGCGTATGTGCTACTCGCGATGCCTGGCTGGGTTAGGAGCCTGGTGAAAAATTCTGAGAGTACAGGAGTCCCCCTAAGGACTGATGCCACCGCTGACTACTGCCCAACGTCTCATAATCAGTGATGCATAATCGTTGATCACCAATACCCTGCTGCGTATATGCTTCTGTGTTTATGTTGTCATGACGGGTACATAGTGTTTCCGGCCGCCCCTGGAGAATAGTACAACGGTGGAGATAGAGACAAAATTCTGACGGAGAAGAAGAGTTGGTAAAGGCCCCGACGGATAATGATCCTGTCATGCTGATGTTGGATAGCGAGTTACTGCTATATGTGGTGGTGCGCAAAACGTCGAAACTTGCTAAGGGGCAGGCAATAAGTGTTTTGAGCATTTGGGGAGGCTGGGGTATATGTCAAGGAGATGTGAATAAGGATTTATGAGAGCTTAACTTGTACAGATGCCGGAAACTCGTGTGATCAAGCCCAGGCTGTTTGTTCACTCGAACTGATAAGGATGTTTCTTGTTGATTTCGTATATTAGAGGGGGAGGCATGGAGGAACAGTGGACGAGTTTTCCGCAAATGAGAGATGGTCTGACATGGGATAGCCCCCTATCACTTCCCGCAAAATTTTTTTTAGTGTGTTTGTCCCTCATTTGGGGGTCGGGAGTGTGAGGTGTAGAGGATCTGAACGCTCACCTAACATCGGCGACAGACTGTGCGAGCCGTTAACACAATTAGCAACTTGAGATTTGCTGCGGAGGAGCAATATAAGACGATTTGCATGTGTGCGCGGATGGGGCCGAATTGCGTTGACTCGATCAGTTCTACATTTGCGGAAAATAGACCTCTGTTGCTGTGGCTTCAGGGTAAAGTATCTGTGATTCCGAGATTATGGCAACCGTTGTGAAGAGTATGGTTGCATCGGTTTATTTGCTATCCCAGTCGAGAGGTTCGCTCTTTGGCAAAAGTAACTCGTTAATTCTGAGGCCGCCATAAGGGTGAGCGATCTTTGCAATGCTTCGAACAGTTGTGCTGATCGACGAGCTACTGGCCGTCAAATCTGCGCGCAGGGAGACGGGCATTGATATTATGAGCATTTGCGCAGCACACAGTGCACTTGTCTGTACAACACTAAATGTTCTGTTAGTGAAAGATGACGTAACAGATGTCATACAGATAACGCGACGGGAGCGGCCGTCGAGCAGATGCAATGCAATGGTCAATAATAGAACTGATGTATAACGATCACAACGAGAAATCCCACCAGTCAAAAGTCTTGATTTTACTTTTCGTAGCATCTGTTTTCTAGACGGTTTAGTACTTGTCTTCATGATAAATGTCTGCAGTGCCGCTATAAGTTTGATTTAGCCTTGAGAAGTCCGATTCATGAGCGGTACCTTAATCGTCGCTCAGGCGCATGCTAATGACGGAGCAATATCAGTAGGTTATATTATGAGTAGCCTAAGAGCGCTTGCAAGTTCGAATGTAATCTAGACTCGAGCTGGAGGCTCAAGTAGCGTTCTTTTAATTACAGATATTGGTCCAGAATCCAATTGTATCACGAATACCAGCCTTACCTTAAGGTACTCAACGAACCAGCATATTGGATTGTCCCTCTGACAGACCAGGCTGGTTTCGAATACTTTCCTCTACATTGATGATTGTCCTGCTACTCTTCGTGTTGCCCACTTTTTGATCTAGCACTCAGAGTGACGAACATAACTTAATACCATAATAATATAAAATAAGTGATTGTAAACATATATATAATTTTTTTGAAGATCACATATGCGGTCGAAATAATGAGCGTCTTAAAAAATGCAAAATTACATACACTAAACTTACTAAGGAACTATACGTCGGCAGTAGACAAAACGCATATATGATTTTTTTAAAATAGTACATACAATTTGTAAATCCTGAAGTCAATGTATAGCGATCGCACCGCTTCCTTACTGCGCCCAAAATGGTTTAATAATATAAGTATTGAAAATGACAAAAAGTGGACATGGGAAATCTGCGTCCCTGTTATTATTAACATCCTATCGAAAAATGATTCTCACATTTATTATTTTATTACTATTTATGTTCTAAAATAATCTTCTTGCTCATGGACCTGTTCGGTCCTATCTCATGTCGTCCGTTCGGTCTCTTGTAGTTGTAGAAATCGGGATAGAACGACGGCAAAAACTTTCCCGCACGACCAGTCCACCACTATTAGCGTCTTGAGTATATACAATGACCGAAGAAGTGGTTTTTTGTGTTAATAAATCGCAACGTTTGTTTGTTTTCGTGGGGCCCACGATTTGTGTGGGTGTGGTGGCCTATACCATTATTTTCATCAGCCGCACCCGAATGGTAGATTTGATTGCCGGACATATTCCACCTCTTAAATGTATCCTTTCGTTTTGATTCCGTACGCCCTCAGTCTACGAGAAAACCTATGGCCCATGTCCAACCGCTACGATACACCACTCCCAAGAGTCTGCTAAACAGCAAGCACTCGATTATATATACTCTTAGAGCACCATCATACTGTCAACTAGTATGGACAAAATAGTCTACCTTCGATGCGTCGAACCTGTCAAAGGCCATCGCGATCTAGGCCCAATTTTGTCTCTTGATCTTTGGATTCAATAGTCTCCCCTGTTTTCGTGACGGCCTCCCAAGCCGCACACAGTGAACCATATCTTCAACTCAAGTCCTCCACACAATCCGTGCTTCACTTATGGTCCGAAATTGGCCTGCATTCGTCCCGTCTGTGGCCCAAAATACCCTCTTGTGTGATTTTTGCGTTCTATCCCTCTGATCCACTTCACCCTAAAGCTATTCCAGGCTATCGCCGGGTAGCAATAGAGGGTGGGTGTGGAGGTGATGGCTACCGTTTTCGGGAAAAGATGGGCGGTGTGTAAGCTTACCTGGGCGAATTAACTCGTGTCTGCACTAAATCATTTGCAAGGCGGGATACGACCTATCTAGCTAGTCTCTCCCAGCCTTTTTCTCACCTGCCGCCGACCTTCGTATCTGTTTAGTTCTCCCAAAGCCAAAAAAACCCGGCATAGGGGCTGTATGTCTGGGCCATGGGCGGAACTTGCAAGAGATGCGGGTCCACCTTCCACGGATGGTTGCGCATAACGTGTATTACCCTGATTTCCATATACCATGTGGTCCAAACGCCTTGGTCCTTCTGCAGGACGAGAATACTGGTGAAGAATCAGCGATCTCCTTCGAACCCTTCAAGATGCTTAACTCTCAACTTAATCTGACAAACTGGCACCCGGATCCTTACTTTGTGAACCCACACGTGAAGACGCTCCCCATCAACACCCATCACTATCGCTATGTTTGATCACCGTCACAAGCTAGTCAAGAATCCCGAGACTGCAATGCGTGGCCGAGCCTTCATACGCCCGACCTTATTTGGAGTGTAGTGTACGCTTTCCTTATTATCTCTCTCGATAGCCCCACCAGGAAAACGAGCAATTGGTTGAACTTTTTCTTTTATGTCCTCCTTGCGTATTCTCTGTTCGTATCGAGACTACATATGCCGATTTTTCATCTGCATCTCTCAGGCTTTTATCCTTCTCCATTATTAATCATCCTCATTACAACATTGCTTCCTTTCACTACCCTTTCTTAACGGTGATCTGACGACCGTCCGCAACCACTCATATATATATCGAAAGAAGGAGAGAACGAAGTGACAATATTAATACTATATATTACCTATTATATAATATATATATTATCATCTATCTTACATATAAACTATTCCTCATACTACTTACTTATCGCTAATTCTCTTCTTTATTTCATTATATAACTATTCATATATTACTTATAGGTATATATATTACTATATAGTATAATTATATATATATAAATATATATATATTATATATAATAATCTAATTATATAATATATATATATTATATATTATTTTACAAGCACTTATTCCCGCAAAAGCGGGGTAGTGGTACGTGCATCTTCGTAACGTGCAGCCATGTCCCACTATATACAATATTTCCTTCATCTCGCCCTCACCCACCTTCTCCACCATTCCATTCTTAATTCTCTCGCCAACACCCTACCTTTCTTTTTATTGAAATTGGGCCGTCACCTTCGACTGTCCTTCTTTTCGCGACTCCACTATTCCCTTTTTTTATTATCCACCATCGGTCCATTACCTTCTTGAATTCTCGTTTTGTGATCTGCGTCGTTGCACTCGCTCTCTCTACCTGCATTCTGCGTGAGTTTTCGCATCGCCGCTTTGACTCCCTTTGATCAGAACTCTTCCTTAGATCACTTATTCCTCTTTGTCACTTCGCTTTTCTGATCGCCTCAGATTGTCTCGAGATAGCTATATCTTGATCGAGACTATTCCCTATCGATCGGCTTTTCTTACTCTCGAGTTCTTATGATCGCCCTTTTATGATAGCTATTCTTCAAGAGTACGCATTTTTGCATTCGTTTTATGAATGCTATTACATATGATGATAACATATCGTAAGCCTATGCGTTAGGCTCTAGCTTCATGACTAAGTCAGCGAAACAAAAACATATATCATATTCCCCTACCAATCACTCTATTTACTGCCTATCTATCTAGATGGGCCTACCAGAGCTGACTATTCAATTTCTTTCTTTTTTGATCGAGTCCTCCCGTTCCAGTCGATGGATCGTAATCTCCCGCATGTTCTATCATGACTAGCTTTATATTTGAATTCGATTCTTTCGCGTGAGTGCGCTATTATATCGAATGCATTATGATTTTTGCTTTTCTAAATAGCTTGTAGCTGATCAGGCTTTTCCTTTGTGTCGTCTTATTCGTTAGTACAATTTATATTGAACGCTTTATTTCACCTCCGCTCTATTGACTCAGTATTTTATACACAGCGTACTCAATGCTTCTCAACCGAGTTCTCTTCTTCTGACGTATCTCTCTTATGATTGAGCCATTATTCAGATCTTTTTTCTAATTCCTTTCCTTCGTGAATTCCCTCCGTCCTCTCTTGATATCGCCACAAATTCTTGATCGCAATCCTTTTGCTATACGTATTATTTAATTCATGATACAGTCTCTTTTATCGTTTCATTCTTCTCAGTACTACATGTGTCGGCTACTCTCTAATTGATCGCTCTCTTTAATTTTCGCATACTGCGCCTGCATTTCTTGTAGTAGTTTCCCTCCGTTTTCCTTCGAAACTCACTAGACACTCTTTGATTAACTCTTACCTTGATTTGTATCAGCTCTTTATATTGAACCTTTATTGTTCCACTATTTATCACTTTCAGTGCTCCTAAAACTTTTGACTACTGTTTCTTTGCATCGCCTTATAATTGAATCCGTTCATATCAAATCCCGCTTTCTTTTGTGATCAGTCTCTTTGTCGATGACTTTTAGATCGATTGTTAAGAGTTATATTTCATGATTCTGCTTTTCTCGATCGACATTGATCGCGTTAGTATAATAGCTTTGATCGAAGCTTCATTTGTATCTCGCTCTTTACTTACGTCGCATATCTTGATATCAGGAATTTTGATAGCTCTTTATCGCTTTCATTAAGCATTGATTAATTCCATTTCTGTTTCCACTTTTCGTATCCGCCTATTTGATCACGGTTCCTCTTTGCTGCATGATGTCGATGCGTCTGATTACAGAGTTTAAATTAGATACAAAAGCCATTTTCTCGAGTCGCGACAGTTTACATACTGTACCTTGGGTGTTCTTCCCATTCGTGCGTTTTTTGCATCGGTATCTTGACCAGAAACTTTCAGCACCTCTCCCCTCTTTTGATCGCTTTTTGATCGTCTTTTTTGATCTATCGCTTTCATGTATATTCGCTGTTTATGATCTACACAACTTTTATTGATTGCCTAATATGAATTTGGCTATTAGGTTCGCGTTATTATATCCTCAGCTGCTTCATTTTGCGCGTCCGCAGAATTCTACCTCGCTTGTTCATTATCGATGTTTTTTCACTTCGCGTCGTATTTTATTCTGCACTTTTCTGTGATATCTCATCCGATTTCTTTATCGTGTATAATCTCTCGTTGGCATTTTCGATGTATTTCTCCGAGTATGATTTATACACCAAATCACTTGTGTGATTATAATCGCTGTTACCCTCCGTTCCCTGGATTTTCGCTCGTGCATATTCGAGTCCTCTAGTGTTTCCTGTATTCTTAATTCTGCTGACTTTCTTTGGACTCTTAATCTTGAGAATTGGCTTTGGGTGATTTATCGTGTGATTTCGTGTCGAGTCTTTCTTCATTTTCTACCTGAGAATATTTATGCTGATTCTCTGTGTGACTTCGGTGACTTCTTCAGTATTTTCGTATGTTCTTTATATGAATTTCTGTGATTTTCTATGGTGATTTTGATAATTTTTATCCCGCTGTTGATAGAGATCTTTCCGCCTGGCGTCATTTCGGAATCCTATATGTTATCTGTTCGAGTTTGATAATATATGATAATGGCTTCATGCCGTATGACTATTTTCGTGATATTTTCGTATGGTTCGCTGTTGCGTCTCGAGAGGTTTGATTCACACGCCTGTCTGCTATCAGTGTGATTTTCTTGTGATTTATCGTTGTAATTTTGTGTGATTTCGTGGATTTTTGTTATTTTCGTGTTAATATTTCCGTGTTGATTTATTGAGTGATATTCGTGTTATTTTCGATGTGATTTTACGGTATTTGAGTGTATTTTTTTCATGGGATTTTCGTGCAACTCGTCTTTCACCACATTTCTCCTTTCTATTATAATACCTCTATATTCCAGGACCATAGATCTCACTCATAGATACCATTAAACACAGTAACAACACTCACTCCTAACATGTAAGACCCTAGCGCAACCAAGACAGTCTCTTTACATCCACAAGGATTTAATGCACCCAGTTACTTCTTACCATCTCAAACTTTTCCTACACTCCTCTGCATCATCCGTTCCCATTTTCATCCAACATATATCCTAAATATAACACCCAGACACTTGTCCATTGCCCACCCAAGGATGTCTCACCCAACAAATCATAACATTACGTTACCTTTCAATCGCCGCACTTTTATATACCCTGCTAAATCCCTCTACCAATCCTCTCAAACTCTTTTCATATTTCCCCACACAAAACCAAGTCATCCTTATATAATAGGTAGGGCACCCTCCACTCTCTTCCATTCGCCATCATTCTAACACCTACCCCTGCCACCCCATCTCTAATTCTTTTTATCTCCATCCATATGCTAAACGGCTCACTTCAGCAGAATGCGAATGACCGTTTCACTTCCTCTATTAATATTAAACCAATCACTTTCAAACTTATTTTTCTTAAACACGCTTCACTATCGTCAAACATACTTTTGATTCCATTCAGAAGCCTACCACCAACACCATATATCACTAACACCTGCTATAGAGCTCCCCTATTAATCCTATCATACGCCTGTTGCAAATCCATAAAACCTAATACATTTTCTTCTTCTTCAGTCTCTCATTTTCTCAATCATTTACTTCAATGTAAAGATTTGATCCACATCCTCTACAAACCTAATTTGAGTATGCGAATTAAGATAACCCAAACACAGCACCAAAGCCTGAAAATTTATTCTCGAGAATGCAAACTCATTAAATAGAATTATACAGTATAAATATATATATATATTATATATATTATATATATTTATATATATATATATATAATATATATATAGATATATATATATATATATATATATATATATATATATTTATATATATATATATATATATATAAGATATATATATATATATAATATAATAAGAAGTAGTAGTATTATATATATATAATATATTATATAATATATATATATATACTATTTATCACTATTATCACCATTCCTAAACCATTTTCAACATTATAGGCCTCTTATTATATTTTGCACCAAACTTTAACCTCCTCATCCACCATCACTTCCGCTCTACTGGCTTTCCCACCTTTTTTAAGCCGCTTACGTTGCGTGCGCTGCAATATAATTGTAGCTCTACGGTGAATAATTACCGCAACTCCGCCTCCACAGCCCGAAGGCTCCGCCCGTCGAACGCGCACGCCACCGGATCACCTCACCCGTCGTAACGTCACTAACTCAAACTCAAGGCGCATCGTGATATAGTAGTACAATCATAATGTACGTCAAGTTATGACGCGTATTGTGAGTCTCACAACTACGACCCTCACCCAACCGGTGACATAATAATACAACCAAAGAATATAACATAATATATACCTAACTACCGTAGTCAATCATACCAGAATATAGAAGTTATAACAATAATCAAATAGAGTATATAAGTACATATATATAGTATATACATCACAAATATATGAGTAGATAGTAGGTATGATATATATAAAAATAGAACAGTAGCAAAACAATTGCCAGCAGGACTAAAAACTGAAAGACCAAAGCAAACAACGAAAAACTAAAACATTTAAATTAACTAGAATCGTATACAGACGTAACTACGCAACATATGAGATTAAAAAGCTCACAACTAAAACCAGAATAAAGTACGGAAATTAACGAGAACGGATAAAGATATAATGATGTAGAAAGATAGATTAGAGGCATTAAGAAGAAGAATTTATGTAATATTACAGGAAACATTGAAACCAAAGTACAAACACACACATGTAAGCAAATTTATATATAGCCAAGCGAACATAGAATACCAACAATACACACCCACACAAACAAAACTCAAACGCGAGGCTAGAAAACCTCAAAAAGCAACAGCACTAACAAACATGGAAAAATTTGCGACAAAGTTAAGGCAGACAACGCCAAACATAAAAGTCAAATACTCACATAGGTTAGTACCACTATACTAGAATACTCAAATACAAACTAATATAAGTCACGTTAAAAGCAACAATGACATATCTACCTACCTACACTCAAT
Source organism: Trachelipus rathkii (assembly GCA_015478945.1). Classification (NCBI taxonomy): domain Eukaryota; kingdom Metazoa; phylum Arthropoda; class Malacostraca; order Isopoda; family Trachelipodidae; genus Trachelipus; species Trachelipus rathkii. The sequence goes on along the minus strand of JABUQX010101358.1, from coordinate 26,529 downwards.
AATAAAGAGCACAATAAAGTGAGTAATAGAGGTATGTATATAACTGTACTAAGTACAACATAAGCTAAATAAAAGAAGATCAAGGTAAAAAACAACTTAATAACAGCCGAAAACATTATAATATAAATAACACCCAAACAACAGGAAAATGCACCAAACTATAAAAATATTAAGGGTATAGGTTAGATAGCTTAACAAGTAACTAAAATGTCACAAACATAGATAAAGATATTAAACAGTTGAGTAACAACCAATATATTATATATAATAGACAGAATATCTAAAGTTAAAATTAAAACGCCCACACGGAATACAGTAATGTAAGCTCACGATATAACGAACACATTAGAAAAATTTCTCGACAGGTAGTAATGAAACTATTTCGAAACAACCAAAATAGATAGTGTAACAAGAGGTACGGAAATGAATTATTTTTACTGATTGATAACACACAGCCAAGGAGTTCCAGAACCTCGAATAATACTAGAGAGGGAGCTAAAAGAAAATTAGCTACGGATAGTATAGGTCACACGCTTACGCTTCGGTTAGTAATAGGTCTCAGAGTGAGGTTAGATCTAGTAGTAAGGTCTGAGGTTAACGTATACTAGAATATAACACTCTAAAGTCCTAAGGTTCAGGGTAATAGGTCTCACCGCGCTCAGGGCTCAAGAGACAACAAAAAATATTACATTCAGCCAATAGAAAGCCCTCCTAAGTTTATGCTCTCACTAGAGCTACCTGATGCAAACTCATTTTATTTGTAGATAACGAGCTCCACGTTCACAACACCGTAGTAGCCAAGAGTTCCAACAAGTACACATTTTATGGCCACTCACACATAGAATATATATATATATATAAGATAATATAGTAATAAAAAAAAATAAAAATACAAGTTATATATAGTAAAGATATAAATATATATAGATCATATAAATAAAAGAATAACGACACCATACCCCTATACTAGCGCACTATATATAATCCCTACCCACTACCCGCAAATATAAGCTATAGTCTCACTACCTAGTACCTAAATCACGTTAAATCACCACCTACTAGAGACAAACATATCCCCTAGCCCCACGGGCCCGCACCGGGCGCAACTGACTACAAATATACGTACGCGATTAGCCATCCAAGACTATATAATCATATAGTATATAGCTATATATAACTATATAGATATCAATATATATATATATATATATATAGTATATATATACCTAGTAATCAGGATATATATATATATCAATACATATATATATACTCATAAAATATATATTCAGAGCTGAGAAGCGCGCTATAATTTTTATGAGATGCGCCTGGCGCCTATGCGCCTATGCCGCACGGACTAGTGCGCTTAGCGCTATGCGTAGATGTTTGTTGCAATCAAAATGCGACGAGGCCAGCCTATGCGAGCGGCTGAACACTCGACCTCCTTGCGGCCTACGACTTTTCGCGCGCTAGATGGATGTTCGTACACTTTACTTTGCAAAGTAAACTCTAGGTGGCCGATAACTAAAACGCAGTGCTTTTATAAGGAAGAAAACACTAATTAATTTTTGTAACATTAAAACCACCCCCTAACCTAATTCTACACGTCCTTTTCCTTCCTCAAGTCGCTTCTGACCACATGTTTCCCCAGGAGGTTCCATCGTCGAGCGCTACAGACACACCTCATGAAAATCTCAGAGCCACAGATTGCCAATATTATTGCGGTAGTATAGAAATAGCTGACCACTCTAGTATATACCCTCACCTACTAATACCCAATATACCTTATCCACTATAAAACGCCAGATAATAGTATCTACGCCAAAAAAATTAATAACTGCTATAGTAAAAATAAAGTAGTATAACTATTCCCATATGATCAGTGAACTACCCTAAAATATCATACCAAATAGAATGTAGTTACCTAAATAAGGGGCTAATTATCATTATATAAAAATACGTCAGTATGACGTATACTAACTGTTTTGTACGCACAAATGGTTTTTAGAATGAACAGTTATGCCAACCGCTTACTACCAGTTCTTACTTTTAAAAGAAGCGACTAAAAAAAAAATGGCTTTGTTTCGCTGTTCATAGGCCGCGGCTATAGCGCCACAGAAGTTGGACTAAAGTGCGCTAGCTCCTGCCCTTAGTCCGCCTTTTAAAATGTCTCGCGCCTATGCGCCTTTGCGCATAAACAAATGATCAGTGCGCCAATGAGGCGCATAGGCGCATAGGCGCAACTTGGTGGCGCAACGCCCAGCTCTGAATTATATATATATAAATATATATATATATATATATTAATGAAAATCATGTAAACTATCCATATATCATCATTACCCCTATCATATACTACACACTAGCCTCACCTACCTAAGTATACCTTAATAACATATACTCACCCATATAGACAAATAATCCAACTTTATAACCCTAGTGATAGTATACGTACGTAGTAGCCTCACCCGTCATATAAGGTACTTACTAAACCAGCTATGGAGGATTATGGTGGACGCTACCCAACAATCTTCTTCAGTAGAGAATTGCAGCCAGATAGTAAACAAACAGACCAGACCCAACCTCTCCAAAAGTTCGCAACAAACCTGAAAATAACTATCTAAGTCTAATGACCATCAAATAGAATCAGAACGATTGAAATAACACCAGAAGGAGTATGACACACCACAATGAAAAATATAGTATGGGCGAAAAACTAACTCAGTTACATTATATCGACACAAAATGGTTACATGATTAAAAATCTTATTTATGAAAGACACTATATCACTATATGGTTCTCTCTAATTTGACACTGTTTTAGAAGAGCGTGGTCCGTTAAGTAGTATCTACAATTGTTTTACAGGTAATACACTCTTACCATCTAAAGTATTTTCTATTCGATCAAAACCAAAAAAGATAAACTAATAGAAATAGTGTTTGTACACATCGCAGCTCTCTCGATCTGTATAAATCATTTGTAATAAGTATAATGTGCAATATAAGCAACATACGCTGTGAGCATATAAAAAGCAAAGAAACACTCACCTGCAAATGGAATCTAGGTCTGATATATCTAGATTCGTCTTTGTTTCTCTCTTTCGGCAAATACCGAACGCAACTAATCTTATTAATGATGGCAACTGCTACAGCAATGTTTATTACAATGACTGAACTCGGTCTTGAGCCAGTGTGATCCATCTCACCTGTTACGCGTATCCTACCAAGCACTGCTACGAGCGATAATGATACAGTGCCGTTCTCATTCCACCTACCTCAACTTCTCTTAAAGCAGTTACAAGACTATGAACCTTACCCATGACCCGATACTACTGTTCTCTAACGATTGCATGATAGTAGCCATCACTTCTAGAAGCACAAAATGCAATTCAGATTGAATGAAAGACAGGAGACAACAATAATCAGTCTAGTTGAGATACCTAAATATGCGGGCACATGAGAAGAAGGCACAGGATGCCGATTCAACGCAACTCTATAAACAGCAGCGGAACAAGCAAATAAAAAAACACACGAAAATATAACAGGACAACCAAACTAGACAATCTTATATAAATGTACAAACACGTAGTAATAGTCCATCACGACTCGCATCGCGCAGTCCACGTCAGCAGCCCGATAATGATGGACGCATGATTACCGAGTGAAGTAGAGAAGAGAGAGAGAGCGCACACGCGAGAGAGAGCAAGACCATCTAAGAGAGAGTAGAGAAGTATGAGTACTACGAGAGCACGAGTGAGAGAGCAGAAAGAGAGAGAATAAGGAAGGGGACCCTAACTAATATAGAGGACGCCCACCCTTACCGCTTCTCCAGTGGGAACGTTTAGTCGGAAACCTTTAAGGAGAGACGTCCGAGACATACCCGGGAATGCCTGCGTCAATAGGCTTACTCCCAAAACGCGAAGGTATAGAACACCACGCGGAATCGAGAAGAACCAGGTGCGACTCGTAGAGTGAGTACTTGTGGCGAACGCAATCACCTTTTCCACAAGGGGTCTGGGAGTGTAAGCTGAGAGCACCGTGGAAGAGCTGAATCACGACACACCGTGGGCTGTATCCCTCGCTCTATACTCCTTTATACTTGCTACAAACTGCGAAGATTATGCTCGCCGCGCGTATGTGCTTAGGAGCACGCTGTTCGCCCGCGATGGCTTGTGGCAACAACACACGTTAGACGCTACACCGAGGCGCCGTGGAACAAGCGCCCTCTCGCGTAGCAGGTAACTCAGGTATAACGGTCTGCACAGCGATTCCACGAACTGAAATTTCGCCGTAAGGAGTGATCCGGAGAAGGAGGTGCAGGTGGCGGGAGGAGGGTGAACAAGGAAGGGACGGAACAGGGGGAATAACAGGTAGCAATGGAGTAGAGCGAGGAGAAACCTGGGGTGCAGGAAATGGAGAAGGAGTGGTCGAAGACACAGGATCGGTGTCTAAGAAGGCAGGCTTGATCCGATCAACCGAAACGTTCTCCACTTTAGTCCCCTTTTGCAGTGAGAAATACTTACGATGGCGCTGTAACACACGGAAAGGTCCATCATATCGGGCCTGAAGTGGACCGCGATGCGAGTCGTGACGGACCAACACGTGTGTACAGGAGTCGAGTTCAGCTGGTATATACGTGGCACGACGAGATTGACGAGGTAAGGAAGGCTTCCACGAATCAGCACACTGACGAAGACGGGCAAGGAAGGTATGCTGATTGGAAGAGGTAGGCGAAGGAAGAATGAATTCGCCGGGAATGCGAATAGAGGAACCGTAGACCAGTTCAGCTGATGAACATTGGAGGTCCTCTTTATAAGAAGTTCGGATGCCAAGGAGAACAAGAGGAAGCGTTTCAGACCAATTTTCGGGGTTCCCGTGTGCCATAAGAGAAACCTTAAGCTGGCGGTGAAACCTTTCTATCATGCCCTGAGCCATAGGGTGATATGCACATGAACGGAGACGCTTAGAGCCAATGAGGACCATGAGGTCTTTCCATAAATAAGACTCGAATTGGCGGCCTTGGTCCGTTGAAACCGAAGACGGAGTGCCAAATCTCGCTATCCAATTATATAGAAAAGCCTGAGCAATGGTTTCACTAGAAGTATCTCGAAGAGGGATGGCCTCGACCCACCGGGTGTAGCGGTCAATACAAGTGAGAATGTGGGTGAAACCATTTGAGGAAGGCAGAGGTCCGACCAAGTCAATGTGGACTTGGTCGAAGCGTTGTCCCGGAGGAAGAAATTGATCGACAGGAGCGTTCGTATGCCTGTGAACTTTGGACCGTTGGCAGCTAAGGCACTGGGAAGTCCACAGTTTAACGTCCTTAAGAAGTGACGGCCAGACGAAATGTTTGCCGATCTTTACCTGCGAACCTTTTACACCAGGATGCGAAATATCGTGTATGGTGTGAAATACAAGACGACGCATGGGAGTAGGAACGACAGGACGAGGCAGACGAGAAGACATGTCACAAAGAAGTGGAAATTGGAAACCAAATACCTCTACGCTCTGAATGTCGAAGGTAGAATTGGCTGGGAAAGTAAATTCCTCCAGCTGTTGAAGACGGGACATCTCCTCATAGTTGATAGAAGGAAGAGGAGAAATGGCATTAATGCGGGAAAGGGCATCAGCGGGAATATTCTCAGCACCTTTAACGTGACGAATGTCGGTGGTGAACTGAGCGATAAACTCGAGATGACGTGCCTCGCGAGGTGATTGTTTAACAGTAGAGGCAGTGATGGCATGGGTGATAGGCAGGTGATCGGTAAGAATATGAAATTCTCGCCCCTCAATAAAATAGCGAAAGTGTTTGATGGCGAGATAAATGGCCAGCAATTCTCTTCCGAAAGCACTGTACCGAACCTCGGGAGGTTGGAGTTTCCTACAAAAAAATGCTAAAGGACGCCACTCACCATCAAGAAACTGCTGTAGAACAGCGCCCACAGCATAATCCGAGGAATCGGTATGGATCCGAGTTGGTGCGGTGGTAGAGGGGAAGACGAGAAGCACGGAGGAAGCCAGGGCTTCCTTGATGGAGGTGAATGCATGGCGGGCCTCGTCGGTCCAGTCAACGGTGACAGAGGCCGAAGAACCTTTCCGAGAGGGCTTGAGAAGAGCGTTAAGAGGGCGAAGTATTTCTGCCGCCGACGGGATGAATCTGTGATAGAAATTAATCATACCGAGAAAACGACGGAGTTGACGCTGTTTAGAAGGAAGGGGGAAAGAACGAATAGCAAAAACACGATCATCGAGAGGACGGACTCCCTCGGAAGAGATGGTGTGTCCAAGAAAGGTCAAGGAAGGAACACCGAACACACACTTCAAGGAATTGACGCATATGCCGTACTCACTATATATATATATTATATATATATATATATATATATATATAATATATATATATATATATATATATATATTATATATATATTATATATATATAATATATATATATATAATATATATATAATTGGTTGACTGGGACAGTCAAGATTCCTGATTAGGCCCATTCGGCTTCCTAAGTTTTATTCTTATTTATTATTTATTATGGGTTGACTGGAACATTCTAGAGGGGCCAATGCGGCTTCTTAATTATTAATTTTTATTGGTCGACTGGGACAGTCTAAATAGGACATGCGGCTTCTTAAGTATTATTCTAATTTATTATGGTTGACTGGGACATTCTAGAGGGCTAATGCGGCTATTAATTATGAATTTTATTGTTGACTGGGACAGTCTAGATAGGCTTATGCGGCTCTTAAGTATTACTCCTATTATTATGGGTTGACTGGGACATTCTAGAGGGTTTAATGCGGCTTCTTAATTATTATTCTTAATTATATAATTGTTGTTCAAGTTTCTGATATTATATTTGTTGATTTGTGCTTGTAGCCTAACTTAACCTAACATAACTTTTGTTGCTATTTTCCCTGTTGTTGGTGCTGTTGCTCTTGTGTTTTACGCCTATATTTCTGTTTGTTTTTCAAATTCCTGAATTAAAATTTGTTGATTTGTTGCCTTGTAAACGTAACCTAACCAAACATAACTTTGTTGCTATTTCCTGTTGATTGGTGCTGTGCTCTTGTGCTTTGACGCTTATATTTCTGTTGTTGTCAAGTTGCTGATATTAAATTGTTGATTTTGCTTGTAACGTAACAATGACGTAACTAACTTTTGTCGCTATTTCCCTGTTGTTGGTTGCTGTTGCTTTTGTGTTTTACGCCTGTATTTCTGTTGTTGTTCAAGTTCCTGAAATTAAATTTGTTGATTTGTGTTTGTAACCTAACCTAACCTAACAAAACTTTAGTTGCTATTTTCCCTGTTGTTGGTGCTGTTGCTCTTGTGTTTTACGCCTGTATTTCTATTGTTGTTCAAGTTCCTGATATTAAATTTCTTGATTTGCGCTTGTAACGTAAAAAAACCAAACATAACTTTGTGTTGCGTTATATTTCTCTGTGTTAGTATATTTATATACTAGATGCTAAATTGTTTTCAGTGGGGCAGTAGGGGGTTATGATTATGATCACTATTTGTTGTTGCTTAGTAAGGGATAGGGGGAGAGTAACGGTAGAGGAAAGAGAAAAAAAGAGGAAAAAAAGAAGTCATAAAAGTGGAAAAATTAGATGAGACATTGTGTAAGAGCGAGTTTAGGAGGTATGGAGGATAGGTGGAGGGACGTAAGAAGAGGGACGGGAAATTAGGAATGTGGAGAGGAGATGAAAGAGATTTAAAGAGACATTTGGAAGAAGCCAGAATGATAGCGGAGTAAAAAGGTGGAGCAAGTTAGAAGAAAGAAGTTGAAATGGTATGGGAAGAGAGGTGAAAAGAGTTGGTTGAAAAGAAAAAAGGAGGCCTATGTGAAATGGTTGGGAAGTAGGAGAGAGAAAAGCTGGGAGAAATATAGAGGGTTAGAGTGGAGCAAAGAGGGCGGTGGAGAGGGCGAAGAGAAATGGCAAATAATGAATGGTGTAGAAAAGTGACAGAAAATTTTTGAAACAGGGAGCAAATATTCTGGAAAGAAGTAAATAAAAAGAAAGAAGAGGGAGGGTAGGGGAGAGGCGTTAAGGGAAGGGGATGGGGGAATGGATTAGGAGCGGGAAGATGGGAGTGAGGAAAGATGGGGGGAATATTTTAGAGGATTATTGAATGAATTGGGTGGAAGAGATGAGGAGGTTTTTCAAGAGGTGAGGATGGAAGGTGAAGAGGGACGGGAAGGAGATATGGAAATACAAATGGAAGAAATTATAAGGGCGCTACTAAAGGAAAAAAGGAAAGTCCACAGGTCTAGATGGGGTGATGAAAATGTTACAGATGGGAGGCAAAGAGGGGTGGAGGAATGGCTGTTTACAGTTATATAATTTATGTTGAGGAAGGAAGAGCGTTCCATAGATTGGAGGATGCGTTGGTTTTGTTCCCCTGTATAAAGGAAAGGGATAGGATGGCAAAGTGTGGTAATTATAGAGGATTTGCTTTGAGTGTAGTAGGGAAAAGTGTAGGGAGAATACTAATGTGAGAGGGTGAGGATTGAACGAAGAGAGATAGGGGGAGGAACAAGGAGGACTTTAGGATGGGAAGGGATGTGTGGATCAAGTATTCACAATGAAGATGCTTGTGGAGAAAGGTATTAGAAAGGAAAGGGAAGGTGTATGGGTGTTTTTTTAGATCTGGAGAAAGCATATGATAGAGTGAAGAGGGGTGAATTATGGAGGGTGCTGGAGGAATATGGAGTAGGGGGTAAATTAGGTAAAGGTATTAGGGCCTTTTATAGGAATAGCAGAATGTGTGTGAGAGTATTAGGAGGGGAGAGTGAGATGTTTGGAGTGGAGAGAGGGTTGAGACAAGGATGTGTAATGTCGCCGTGGCTTTTCAATTTATTTATGGAGAGTGTTTGCAGAGGAATGATGAGGGAAGGGAGAGGGGTGGAATTGATGGATAGAGGGGTGATAGATGGGAAGTGAACATATACTATATGCGGCATGATCTACCTGGTGGCGAAGGATTTCAGAAGGGTTGTAGTAATTTTGGTAATGAAGAGGTTGAGAGAGTGTAGGGTACAAAAGGGTCTTTAAGATAAATCCAGGTAAGAGTAAAGTCTTAGTGGTTGAGGAGGAGGAAACAGATTGAGGGGATGGAGTTTAGAGATTAGGTAGAGTTGTAGTACTGGAAGAAGAAAGGTTCTTCAGATATTTAGGATGGGATTTGGGTAAGAAGGAGGGATGAAGAAGAGATAGATCATAGAGTAGGAGAAGGAATAAGAGCATTGAGTGGTCTGAGGGAATTATGGAAAGGGGGGATTTATCACATAAACTCAAGATAAGTATGTTTGAAAAAATTTGTGTCCCAGCGGTACTATATGGGTGTTAGAAACATGGGGTTGAATGCTAGGTCCAAGAAGAAATTAGAAGTGTTTGAGATGAAAAGGTTGAGAGGTTTGTGGGGTTAGTAAGAGAGAGGATTAGGAAAGGGTAATAAGAGAGAGTGTGATTGCAAGAATGGTTTGGTTGAGAAGCAGCGGAGTAGGGAATGTAATATGTGTGAGTAATCTGGAGAGAATGGGAGAGCAGAGGGTGGTTAGGAGAGTTTGGGAGGCGAGGGGATAGGAAGGAGAGGAGGGAGGACCAAGAAGAAGTGGATGGATGAATAAAGGAAATGTTGGCAGGAGAGAGGATGAGGTGGAAGAAGGTAGGGGTGGCGAGAGAGTTAGAATGGAAGTGGAGAGTGGGGAGGGCGGGTCGAGATGAAGGAAATATGTTATTAGGAAGCTGCACGTACACTACCCCGCTTTGCGGGAAATAAGTGCTGTAAAATAATAATAATAAATATATATATATATATATAATATATATATATATATATATATATATATATAGTATATATATATATATAATATATATATATATTATATATATATATATATATTGAAAAGGAATGATGTGTGGGCATATATATATATATATATATATATATATATATATTGTCACCTTCCGTTTTCTTCTTCTTTCATTTGAATATTGCGGACCAACCTCTCACGTGACCAAAATCTTGTTTTCTTTGCTTCAGCGACTCCGCCATCTTCCCCTTGCAAGAGTTTTTGAATATCGTCTTCCAACTTTAGAAATACCTCTTGTGATAAAAGATAATTTGCCAACACATTGTACAAAGTGTTTAGTGAGCACCGCTGACTATTTTGAATGTGTTTTGTGCTCTGTAAATCTTCAGTATAACGTATTCTCTCGAACGTAAACAAGATTCTGACCCGTGTAAACGTGATGCCCTTGGATTTTTTAACCCTGGAATCTTAATCGGAGTGCTGACGCGTCTATCCCGGCATTTCTACAACTACAAGGATCCACAGCATCCACATGACTAGAAGATAATAAATAGATTCCATTAAAATTAAAAATATTAATCTTTTTTTACGATAGAATTTTAAAAAAAATAACAGGACGAATTCCTGTCCATTTTCAATTTTCAATTACTTATTTTTAAACCATTTTGGCCCGTAAAAGCGGCCTCCTATACATTATTATTACCATTTGTATACCTATTTGTAAAACATTATTGCGTTTTTGGTCTCTGGCCACTATATTCCTTATATTTAGTGTATGTAAGTTGCATTTTTAGCTCATTTATTTCGCCATATTTCTTCAAAAATATTTTTTATTTTTTTTACAATCTTATTTTATATTAATATTTATTAATTATGTCCCCTCCTGATGCTGCAAACACCGACAACATCAATGTGATATCGCAACAGCCTGCTTCTGACAGGGAATCATCTGGTGTCTATACTGGTAAGTTCGTTACAATGATTTAGACCTAACATTTACGCTACTTGAGCTCCAGCTCGAGTCTACAAATGAAATTGCTCGCTTTCGGGCACTCTTAAATATATTACCTGTCCCCATTTTGCAGCGCCTGAAGGACATTTTACCTTCATTGCATTCCCACAATCAGCCCTATACTCAGCTTAAGACAGAACTCCTAAACCGTCTAGGAGAAACAGATGCTGAAAAAGTAAAAAAACTTTTGACTGGTGGTTCTCTTGGCGATCGTTTACCATCAGTTCTATTATCTGACATGCTCAATCTGCTCGACGGCCCTCCCGTCGGTAACTGTATACATATTGTACGTCATCTTTTCCTACAGAAACTTCCTACAGAGATGCAACTGCGCTTGGCCACTGTCGATCCCAACTGTTCACTGCAAGAACTCGCTACCTTTGCCGATAGAGTTTGCAAAGCGAAACCTCTTACGACTGCAGACATACCTTCACAAGTTTCGCATATCTCGGATTCCACCAGCAATACTAACCTAACACCAGCGTCTTTTTCGCATGTAAATGAGTCAGTCAACGCAATTCGCCAACCGCCGCCCACAGAAAATGCTTATATTGTGTCCCAACTTCAAGTGTTACAGAACACTATCATGGATTTGACTAACAGAATTCGCTCATTGGAAACTCGTTCCACTGTTCCTCCTCCTCCCCCTCCTTATCCTCAACAACAACATCCTTATCCTCAACCTCAACAGTTTCCTCATCCTCAGTCCTCTCATCATCCTTATTCACAATCTCCTTCATACCCCCAGCCTCCCCCCAATGCTTCAAACACTTATTCTGCTTACAATTACGGTCATATCTCTCGCTCTCCAACTCAGCATCGACGTTCATATCGTCGCTCACCTACTCCCTCACGTCAGTTTGCCTCTTCTCCAGTTACTTCTCAGGCCTTGGTTCAGTTTCCGTCACATAACCAGCAGGGTATTTGTAGAAATCATCAACGTTTTGGAGACCAAACACGGTCATGTCTTAAGCCTTGTACTTTCGAGAATTTAAACTCCAACACCACTCCGTAAATACGCTCGGGGTGGTTTCAAAAGCGTCAAACTTACTTTGTGTCTACGATCCCTCCACCAAACTATCTTACCTCGTAGATTCTGGGAGCTCAATCTCAGCTGTACCACGTTCCATCCTCGGGAAAACTCATGCTCCAGAAGCATCGGCTTTTACGAGCTTGCCCACGGCACCACCATCAATTACTTATGGTACCAACGAACTCACATTTAACACTCTCGTTCCGTCGTGACTTTATATGGGACTTCACGAGACGTCACTTTACCAATAATAGGTGCCGACTTTCTGTCACACTTCAACCTTCTTGTTGACATGAATCACAACCGCATGATAGACTTTGAGACACATTTCTCATCCGCTTGTATCCGTGCATCTGCATCCATCAGTGGCATACATCTTTCTCCATCTAATAATATTTTTGAATCATTATTAATTACCGATTTTCCAGAGCTTCTCTCTCCAGTCTCCAAATTTCCTCCAGTGAAACACAATGTCGTTCATCACATTGAAACTTACGGCAGACCTCCACATTCTCACGCTCGACGTCTTGCACCGGATAAACTCAAAGCGGCAAAGTTAGAGTTTGAATCTCTCTTAGAGAAGGGCATCATCCGACCTTCAAAGTCCGACTATGCCTCTCCCTTACATATGGTACTCAAACCCAATGGGGATTACCGCCCAACCGGCGACTATCGCTGCCTGAATGCGATCACCCGCCCGGACCGTTATAATGTACCTCATTTACAGGACTTCACATCCCATCTCTCTGGTTGTACTATCTTCTCAAAGATCGACTTGATTTCCGCATTTTTCCAGATTCCCGTGAATCCTGACGACATCCATAAGACCGCTATAATCACTCCCTTCGGTCTTTACGAATTTCTTCGAACGCCATTCGGCTTAAGAAATGCAAGTCAATCATTTCAACGTCTCCTAGACTCAGTCTTACGCGGTCTACCTTTCGTCTTCGCCTACATAGACGACTTATTGATTGCCAGTGCTTCTCCAGAAGAACACACTTCACATCTCAGGCAAGTTTTTACCAGGCTAAGCGAATTTGGTCTATGTGTCAACTCTTCCAAATGTGAATTCGGAGTTTCATCCCTAACCTTTCTCGGACATACAATCTCTGCCGACGGTATACGTCCTCTTGAGGATCGTGTGGCAGCGATTCGTGACTTTCCGAAACCCGTCAAACAGCGTCAACTTCGTCGTTTCCTAGGCATGGTGAACTTTTACCATCGCTTCATTCCGTCCGCTGCTAAAATTCTCCTTCCTCTCCACGCGCTTCTTAAGCATCCACGTAAAGGATCTGCTGCTTCTGTCACTGTAGATTGGAACGACGAAGCAACTAATGCCTTCACTGCCATCAAAGAAGCCCTTGCTTCTTCCGTGTTACTAGTATTTCCATCCGACACAGCCCCGACTAGAATCAACACAGACGCTTCAGATTTCGCGGCAGGTGCCGTGCTACAACAGTTCATTGATAACGAATGGCGTCCATTAGCTTTCTTTTCTAAAAAGTTCCAGCCGCCTGAAACAAGGTACAGCGCATTTGGTAGAGAACTTCTAGCAATATATCTAGCTATTAAGCACTTCCGTTATTTCATAGATGGTCGTGAATTCCATGTCGTAACTGATCATTTACCCATCACGCATTGCCATTTACAGCTTCCACAGGTTAAACAGTCCCCTCGTGAGCCCGCCCACCTTAAATTCATTGCAACAACAGCTGGAAGCGTATGATTCGCCATATAAAAGAAAAACAACAATTCCTGGCCGATGCTCTATCCCGAATTAACGCCAATCTCCCTTACCTGACATTGATTCGTCGAAAGGCTCGCTGCAGCAAACCGAAGAAGATTGTTTTTTTCTTCCGCTTCTTCTTATACTTCAAAAACTGTATAATTTTTGGTTTTCCACCTCGTTATGCGACGTCTCTTAACCGCACATCCTCGTCCAGTCGTACCTACCCCCATGCGCAGAAAGGTATTTCACACCATTCACGACGTGTCGCACCCAGGGGTAAAAGGTAGTCAAGTCAAAATAGGCAAGCATTTTGTTCTGGCCGTCCCTACTAAAAGATGTTAAACAGTGGACAACGCAGTGTCTCAACTGCCAAAAATCCAAAGTGCACAGGCACACTGTCGCACCTCTTCAGCAATTTATTCCCCCTGGTGAACGTTTTGACCAGGTGCACGTTGATATAGTCGGTCCATTACCACCCTCAAATGGTTTCACACACATTTTAACTTGCATAGACCGATACACTCGATGGGCAGAAGCCATTCCTTGCGAGATACTTCCAGCGAGACAATTGCTCAGGCTTCCTATACAACTGGATAGCCAGGTTTGGCACACCTTCGACCGTGTCCACAGGACCAGTAGGCAGTTTGGTAGTCTCACCTTTGGAATGGACCTTATGACTTTAATTCGGCTCTAAGCGTTTCCGCCTCGTGCAGCTATCATCCAGCAAGCTCAGGGCATGTGAACGATATCACCAGCAGCTAAAAGCTTTTCTCTTAGGTGGCCCACGGAACACCGAAAAATGCGTCCGAAACTCTTCTCTTGTCCTACTCGGTATCAGAACTTCGTACAAAGAAGACCTCAAATGCTCAACTGCTGAGCTCGTCTACGGTTCCACCATCCGAATACCTGGTGAGTTTATCCTTCCTTCTCCAAAAACTACGAACCAGCACACCTTCCTGGCCCGCCTTCGTCAGTGTACCGAGGCATGGAAACCATCTTTGCCACGTCATTCCCCTCGTCCAACCTACATGCCTGCGGATTTGGACACATGCTCTCATGTATTAATTCGGCACGACTCACACCGTAGTCCGTTGCAAGCCCGCTATGACGGACCCTTCCTCGTATTAAAACGCTACCGAAAGTACTTCACCTTACAGAAGGGGAGCAAAGTGGAAAATATCTCAGTGGATAGGATAAAACCGGCTTATTTCGACCATGATCCCGCTTCTTCCACCACTCTTTCTCCACTTCCTGCACCCGCTCCATCTACCTCTACTTCGCAAGATAATACCGACTTTATGCCCATTTTGCCTTTTACATCAACTTGTTCTCCACCTGAACCTCTGCCAACTCCTTCAAGTATTGTCACTCCTTCGCCAGCTACTTCAGCGCCCCACGCTACGATATCTCCGCCTCCTGCTCCTATGCAGACACCTCCGCCTCCTGCTCCAATACCGATTCCTCCTCCGACTCCGGAACCTATTCGAACTCAAACCTTACCATCTTGTCAACCTCGTTCCACATCGCGTTATGGACGAACACTACGTCCAGTTGTCCGATTTTCACCTTGAATCCTCACGACACTCCATTTGTTCGGAGGGGAGCCATGTCACCTTCCGTTCTTCTTCTTTCATTTGAGTGTTGCGGACCGGCCTCTCACGTGATCAAAATCTCGTTTTCTTTGCTAGAACTACTCCGCCATCTTCCCCTTGCAAGAGATTTTGAATATCGTCTTCCAACTTTAGAAATACCTCTTGTGATAAAAGATAATTTGCCAACACATTGTACAAAGTGTTTAGTGAGCACCGCTGACTATTTTGAATGTGTTTTGTGCTCTGTAAATCTTCAGTATAACGTATTCTCTCGAATGTAAACAAGGTGAGCTATTCGTGTAATATTTTCTAAACCTAATTCTTATATGCCACCTTTATTTTTGTGCTACTATTTGATCTCGTGTTCTGCGGCATTTTTATATTTAGTGAAAAATAATCAGTGATTGATACTATTTATTATGCATTACATTTTATTTAAATTTAAGTAACTTTTTTATATATTATTGGTTCACATAAGAGAACCTACGCGCAAAAATTATTAATTAAATATAATAGTCTCCCCTTGATAGAAAATGCCAATAATTAAGAGAGAACGGATTTTTATGCGTAACTCTTACATTTCATATTGTAACCATATTATTATTATTATTATTATTATTATTATTATTATTATTATTATTATTATTATTATTATTATTATTATTATTGTTAATTGTTTTCAATATATTAATTATGTATATTATTCTGTTAAATAGATTCTGGCACAAAAACGTTGATGTAGTTATTCAAGCCCTGTTATTCCTGAGTTACGTCCAAACGTAACAATATATATATATATATATATATATATATATATATTATATATATAATAATATATATATAATATATAATATATATATATATATATATTATATATATATATATATATATATTGGGCGGCTATGACAAAAAACATTTTTTTTAGCCTGTATTAGAAATCAATGAACTTTTTAATAATGACAATATTGACAATTAAATGACAATTATTTCGTTCAATTCATAATAAATGTTCCGCACCAATGAAAATGAAAATTCTGAAACTTAAGTACATTCAGCAGAGTCAAAATGTATTAGTTGCAATAAGCTTCAGATTCAAATATTTTTCTGTTTTGCATTTCTGGTACAGTTTCTTCCATAATTTCACCTTTTCGTTCGGCACAAAAAAATTCGTCTGTTTTATATCTACCGAATCTGTCAACATTCCCAGTAAGTACAATTAAGCACTTCCATGGCTGCAGAGCAATTTAATTCGGAAACTTCTATCCATCAATTTCTGTTGAATCTGTGCATTGAACATTTGGTTAGAAAACCAGTTCTGCCATGTATTTGAGATGAAAGCGCACGGTGCTTCCGTGAAATTCTCATTTAGGATGGAGGAAGATACGAAAATAAGGCATATAAAGCACGTGATTCCATCTGGCAGTTGTGAAGAGGACGGCATTTCTCCAATTAATCGTTGTACACACTAGTTTTTTTAAGGAAAACTGAATGCTCTACTTAACTCATACAGATATCTAAAATCTCGCCAGCCTGAATTTTGAATAGTTATTATTTCACTCTCTGGCTTGTTGGACTGCTGCAAGACATCGTATTGTTTTATCACTTCGTCCACGAATTCATAGTTGAGAGTTGGTTTGGTAGAAGAAATTGGATTAAAGAAGTCTAACACATGCTTTAAGATTCTATCAAGAATATGATGCTGGCAGCCAATGTACTGTGGCTGATCAAATCCTCATGTGACCATTTCAGTTTTTAATTTTTTGAACAATTCCATTAACTCGTCCAGTATTTACTGCTGTTGTGTCACATACGATCATTTTGAAGTTCTTCCATGCATCAAATTGATTCAGCAAACTTTGCTGTGCATTAAAAATATCCTGTGATAATCAACATTCACATTTTACTATACCTAATTTCAATCCTCTAAGATTACCACTTGATACTTGTGATTTGCAATTCGCTTACCGTCACCTAACTGTGATGGTGTCTCTTCTGGAACACTGATTCCATCTTTACGCTTCGCATCTTCGCCACTTCTTATAACAGCTCGCCAAACACTTGACTGTGAATATTGTTGGAAAACACTGATTCCATCTTCGGCTAGACTGGAGCAGCAGCTTTATTACTTGAAAGAGATTTTTGTCACCAACTTAGCTGCATGTGATGTTAAACGTTTGACACGTTTTCTTTTGTCATAAGTCATTTAATAAATAATAATTTAAATAATCATTAATAAATAATCATGAGCGATTTTATAAGGATCTACTTTTTTATTTGCTACAGGATACAGCACCGTACATACAGATCTCGGACACACACCTGATTACGGAAACGGGTTGTGCGGGAAGTTTTTTAATAGAGCCACAGCAATAATAACTGTTTTAGTAATCATGTTACAAAAGTTCATCATTTGGTACAACAGGAGAAACAAAATTTGCAAAATTTTGAATCTCCACCCTAATATTACTGCTATTGTTTGCATAGATATTATATATATATAATATATATATATTATATATATAATATATATATATATATATATATAATAATATATATATAATATAATATATATATATATATATATATATATAATATATATATATAATATATATATATATATATATATATATATATATATATATATATAACCAAAATGTCCAAATTAAATGAATTATTTCTATTTGCCAAATTATTTTTGTACATATCTAAGACTAATACATGCCTAACATTGTACATTGTTTTTAAAATTTAAGGATTGAAAACAAATAACCCTTAGGGCTTGTTGTCCTCTAATTGCGGAATTGCGATTTTTTGGCGAGCCACACATAGGACGACGACCTTTTTTAAAAAAAAGAAATCAGCAACAATAGGCCAGAGAAAACGATATTGTTACAATACTACTGTTTATTATTACTAATAATCAATAACAAATGAAATACAATGCAGGACAAGCAAAACTTATTAATAATCAATGTGAAGACTGACATTGCATGTCTTCGGCCAGTTTATTGTACTCTGGTACATAAGGTGTTACAGCAAGAGTCATGCAATTATTCAGATGTTCATTTGTTATTCTGTTTTAAAAATTCCATTATCGAAAAGCCACTTTCACAAAGTAAGTTGATCCAAAGCAGGAGTTTAACCATTGAAAGGTTTCCTTTAGAAGTGGATATTTTCTCTCATCCACAAGTGTCCAAAAATCAGTTTGTGATACTCTTGTTTTTAATTGTAGGTCAGATTGAAAATCAATTATTTCCGTTTCTAAAATACTGACATTTTTATTCAACATATTTGCAATCTTTTGCGATATTTCAGAAATATTAATATCAACAAATGGATTTAAAATGAATGAAACGATTGGATGAATTTTACGAAAATCAGAAAATCTAATTTCGAAATTATTTTTTTAAGTTCAGCGAGATTTTCAGAATATTTATCTGATTCAATTTCCTTATATTTATGAATATAGTTCTCTAAATTTAGAAAATGGCTGAAGTTACATTCTTTAATTTGGAATATCCACAAATTTAATTTTGACTGAAATGCATTTACACTTCCAATTAATTCAAAAAGAGTTCTTTGTTTCCCCTGAAGTTCAAAATTGAGTTTATTATTTTGATTGTTATATCTGTGAGAAAAGATAAATCTGACAACCAGCCATGATTAGTAAGTTCTTCATAAGTTTCGTTTCTGGATTCTACAAACAATTTTATCTCTGGAAGAAGCTCCACAAATCGTTGTAGTACTTTTCCCTTACTAAGCCATCTAACTTCAGAAAGTAACATTAAAGTTCCATGCTCAGCATCAAGTTCATCAGTCAATATTTTGAATAATCTG
>JABUQX010101358.1:0-2500 GCA_015478945.1 Trachelipus rathkii | reverse complement strand
TTCATCAATTAGGTCCACTTCTGTAACAAAAATAAAAATAAAAACTGATTAGAGACTTATCTTAAACAGGTGAACTCTACTGATCAGATGTAAAATGGCCCCTGGCGTGAAACGTTCTACAATATACATACTTGTATCTGTAACAAGTATATTATAATTTAACTTTTACTTTTTTCACCCCTTAATTACATCTTATATATATATATATATAAATTATATATCATATATATATATATATATATATATATATATATATATATATTATATATATATATGTGTGTATAGTATATAATATATATATATACATGCGGTATGTACATTTATATGTGCATCAATGGGTATGTGCAAAAAATTAAAAATGCCAGGCATAGGATGTTGATGGAAATATAAAATTTTGTCAAAGAAAAAAGTGAAAAGAAACTTTTTTTTAAATAATTTAAATACATTAAAAATAGTAATAACAAAGAAATTAAAAACAATAATGCTTTGCACATCAAAATGTTTATGTACGATTTTTTTTTTTGTCAAGTATAATCCAATTAGTATAAAATGGGGCTCTATATTGCAGCCCTGAAAAAAGACCAACTTTATTAGTTCTTTAAAATAAGACAAATATGGCAACTTAACAAGAAAAAGAATACCAAATTCCTATAGTAGTTTTTAGCAAGTTGCCAGTTTGGCTTTTTTGAATTTTATAGCAACTTACGAGATTTGTCTCACATAAAATTGTATTTCAAATTTGAGGGAGTTGCTAGTTGTCCTTTAATGTCCTTCTGTACATATAAAGACATATATTAAAGACAAATAAAAATCAGTTTATTATTAGGCTACAGAGGGAGTGGATGTGTGTGTGATTTTTTTTTTGGTGTTGAAAATTTAATTTGTATATATGAAATAAAATTACTTTATTTACAGAAAACCCTCATTACAAGCTAAATGTTATTTTATTTGTTTATTTTTTTTTAAATAAAACGAGTGTTTTATTAGACTCCTTGGTAGGAGAAAAAACTTATAAAAATATTAAATTCACGAATCTGTATATCATACCGTCTTGAAATTTCCTCTCCGCATTTTTGGAGAGGCACGATCCGTTACCATTTATAATTGATTATAAAATAACATTATTCAATGGCGATGATTTTTACACTTTTTGTTTAAATTTACATATCTTTCGTTTGTATTAATTGTAATGTATTCTTTCAGATGACATATTTTCACCAAAAAAAGAATAACAGATGTTTATCATAACTTTGCTGAAATATGGAAGATCGTTCGTTTTAAAATAATAAACTCGTTGCAGGAGTCGCTCGGGATATATATATAATATATATATATATAATATATATATATATATATATATATATATATATTATATTATATATATATATATATATATATATATATATATAGTATATTATATATATATGTGGCGGCTCGTGTAAACTTTGCATGGAGGGCTGTAGGTTTTTATATTATATTATATATATATATTATATATATATATATATTTATTATATATATATATATATATATATATATATATATCATAGTTTAATATAATAGAATTTAATGTTTATATACCTATGTCTTACTTTTGCATATAGTGGAACTTTATTTTTTTTTTAATATCGATTGCATTCATTCGAACACATTCTGCAATTAAAAAGACTTGATAACTCTCTTATGTCATATTTCACTATTATAAAATTCAAATTATCTTTCTAAAATATCCAATATCTGATAGGATTATCCTCAAACGGACTATTACCTAAATTTTATATTGTTTGCTAATGTGTGCATTAAATTATAGGGCTTTTTTTTTTTAATATCGATGCATGCATTTCGAACAGAATTATGCTTCGACTAAAAATAAAAATTTGTACCAACTTCCCAATTTGGAAACAAAAACGAAAAACGTCATTGCCTGCTTATCTAGGATTTCTCTCTCTCTCTCTGCTTCTCTCTCTCTCTCTCTCTCTCTCTATAGTATATAGTATAATATAATATATTATATATATATATTAGTATATATATTATATATATATATATATTATATATATATATATTATACTTATATATATATATATATATATATATATATTAGAGTTGTACCGGAATTCCGGTTCTGGCCGGAATTCCGGCCGGAAATTTGACCATTTTTTTTCGGTCCGGTCTGGCCGGAACGGAATTTACTAATTACTTTGAGTAAAAACTTTGCTGAAGAGAATTATTTTATTAACCCATAGCCATTCTTTTAACAAAATATAATAGTAGCCTTGTATAGTATTCATACAGTGCATCACATTACAGTCCTACCAGTATATTTAAATAAAGTTTACTCAAATACCTCAAAATATGGATTATAAGATATTCACATTAAATTCAAATTTATATTCAATTTATATATATATATTATATAATTATATATAGTATATATAATATATATATTTATATATATATATATATATATTATTATTAACTACATTTATATATCTCTCTT
>JABUQX010101357.1:37500-62057 GCA_015478945.1 Trachelipus rathkii | reverse complement strand
GGAGAGAGATTAGTGCAATTGCAGGTTTTAACCTCATTCATAAGACTGACGATGAATGAAAAATTTTTGAATCTGGAATGTTTTCAAACCTTATCTGAAACCCATCTTCTTTCTATGAATCTGAAATAATTAAAAGTGAATCATTAAAATTGACATAAGCTATTGTTATCTTTAATAAAAAAAGAATAATACAACATGGAAGTTTATTAATAAATTAAATGTGGATCTATATAATGCAAGATTTACTATTACAACATTTGGGTGAAAAACTGCCAATAAAATTATGATCCACAATCCTACTATTTACGGTGAAAAAAGGTTGGTTGGCAAAGTGAAAATTTAAATAAATTTGAGAAAGTTTTATAGCAAAAATAATTGAAAATAATACTGCATTTTATAAAAATACAGCAATTGGAAATTAATAAATATTACAATTATTCTCAACTAATTTATTAAACATTCAAATTATAAAACTCTTCCATTTAAAGTCAAAACCTTTTGATGACTTATGTTAAGATAATATTATCTTCCCTTGAAGTTTTGGAGACCTACCCTGAAATTCCAGCTTCAGTTTGCTATAATATCAATGATTTACTATAATAATTTAATACATTAAATTGTTAATTATTATTAACATATTTAAATCAAATATTAAAAGTTCCCCTTAATAATTTATTTTCTATACTGTTAGAGAATTTTTTAATGAGTAACTAAAATAAAAATCGATTTTCGCAAAAAATTGAAGTTGGATTACTTTGGCATGCCGAGTGAGGCTCAAGAAATTTGAGATTCACGTACTTGGATTATTTTGGCGAAATTCGCGAAAAACGAGTAGTTGGATTACTTTGCCTTTACACTCTACATTTCTTGGATCAGTAAATTCAAAACTCAAAAAAGTTATAAAAAATTAAAAGTAAATTTTTTTTTATAACAGTGACAGGCTAAGTTTGGTAAAATCTATACTATATAAATATATATATATATATATATATTATATATATATATATATAATATATATATATATATAATATATATATATTCAAAACTCAAAAGTTTTAAAAAATTAAAAGTACTTTTTTTTAATATAACAGATACAGGCTTGAAATTTGAACTATATATATATAATATATATATATATATATATTTATATATATATATATATTTATATATATATATATATATATATATATATTGATATATATATATATATATCTAGAGTTTTTTGTATATCCTATGATCTCTATATGATTCAACTTAGATTGGGGGTGTGGTCTTTGATATAGCTAATAATAAAATAGTTTCGGAATAGTGAAACGTTCTTTATTTATTTCTTTATTAACTTTATGTTAATGAACTATTTTACATAAACCTTAAGTATTTCACGTTCATAATTTTAATGCTTTTAAAATACTTTCATTTTAATTTACATTACAAATATCAATTTTTATGAACCGAGAGAGGTCGATGTTGGCTCTCTGGATCTTACATTTTCCTAACTGACAAATGCATTGGCACTCCTTAGCGAAGAGTCCCTCGGTGACCTTGATAATACACAAAAGTAAAGAAAGAAACAGTTATTTCGGCAACAGGACCTTTTTTTGTACAACTTAATCCTTACGTGGTGCACCAGAAATCTGGGTAGCACTTACATATATCCTTTTTATAAATTTTATACAATGTAACGAGTCCGGTACATAATGGTTATCTTAAGAGGCCTGTAACACCTTTGACAATTTTTTTAAAAAAGTTTCAGGATAGAGGAAGATCAGTGGCTACTAAAGTTCAGAGGGTAACAATAATTTTCACCTAAAATAATAGAGCTCTGACGGAGGCAACTCTTTTTAATCATTTTTATGTACACTTTACTTTAGGCGTTTTTTTCCATCTGAAGAAAACGGATTAGTATTTTATTTTACTTTATGTCATTTTTTTTTTTTTTTTAAGTGTTTATTTCTCCTTTCTAAATCTACTAAGTTATAATTATAGCGAAGTTCCTTAAATTTTCTAATGCGGTTTCCCATTTTTTTCGATAAGCACGTTCTGTTTATTAACTTTTATAACTTTAAACGGGCCGACATAGCGGGGAGCTAGTTTGCCGACATTAAACTGTGTCTGCCGCACTACGACAAATTTTGCCTCATGTAACCCTTTAGGCACAAAGACGTGTCGATTTTTATAATTGTGTGTGGCGCCAGCGGCTGCGCCAAAGAGCGGCTAGCTTTTTAACATATGCATTATATTCTATTGGGGCCGTCTCCGAAGAAGGATCAACTAATCCACTAGGTATTGCTATATTTTTGGCCAAACATCAAGTTGGCGGGGCTGAGACCGGTCTTTTGTTACGGCGAGTCTCAGAGTGAACAAACGCAAAGGTAAGAGGCTCGGCCAGTCGGAGGGGCTTAAATCAATGTTACTGCAACATACATCTCGAGACACAAGCCAGCAATTGCCTATGACTTACCTCAGGAAGGCCATTAATCTTTGGGTTTGAGCTAACACGTAGTCCGGTGCTCCATTCCTCACGCGCCTGCAGACTTCTTCAACATGCGACTAGTGAATTAGCACCTAAATCGACATAATTACTGCGGATTCCAGCCGAACGGAAATAGCTCGTGAATGAAGGCATTCAATATTTCTCCCCAATTTATTTCTTTGAGAGGCACAGCAAACAAGTACTTATGTCGCGGTATTAACGTAAGTAGGTTATTTTGTAACCTCTGCATTGGGTAACTTAGGAATATCCCATGAACGGCTTGAAACTTCTTTGTTACTTCTTTAATAACCAGTCTTTCAGTAACTGTTTATTTTTTTTTTGACATATGCTGAGCACGTGCGGATAAACTGTTTTATCTTTATGCATGTGCTGGAACACAAACTCATTTTTTATGCTAAGGAGGGTTTTATTCACATCCCAAATGTCCTTTATTGTGATAGTCGGTGATTAGGTTATATACGACTTTTCAGGCACAAAATTGACCCCAGAGTTTTGGTATACATCGACCATATAATTCTATCTCCTTTCCGTCATAAAAGAATTTCTGTTTTATTAACTTAAAGTTGTTTTCTCTCTCTTCGCCATCAGATCACTAAGGTATTTATTGACTGTTGGTGCTGTCTAATTTCTTCAAAGTCAAAATCTCGTTTGAAATGCAAGACTAATATCTTTGCATTTTTATTAAACGTTGTTACTAATTTATTTTAGCAATATCCAATATGGCTGCTTCCGCGCGCCTGCTGTTTTCATTTCGAAAAGACAGGTCTATCGGTGCGCCTTCATTCATTACCAAGTTAATAGCACCTACGTCAGTCGCTGTAGTAGCCCCAGCTGATTGCTCATTGGCCGTCGTGAATCGGTGGGCGGAGTCAGAGACTACACTATTTAGACCTCCGTCGTCTCCTACCTCATCTTCGGCAATATTATTCGCAAGTAATATTTTAATAACGCATTTTGATTTTCGGTAATTAATTCCATCGTGATATTAAAAGTACTCAAAATAGCGAGTTCCCTTAATTCCCTAGCATTATAATTTTGTACATCATTGGCATGATTTATTTTATATACAAAAGCCCGTGAACACGTACAGATGCGCACATGCTTCCCTCGCCTAAAATTGACCCATAATTTCCTTGAATATTCGCGTTAACCTTATGGGGTATGCCCAAATAAGCCTTAGTTGACATGGTCTAATATGCTTTTTGCGATGTTTGTATTTAAAATGTACGTCAGCTAGTATAAAGCATAATAGGAGTAGCCATCTTCGTCATGCGTCAGTATCATTATTACGCGGTATTAAAAGCTTTTTATTATTTTGCTAATATGTACACTTTGAGAGGCGAATCGTACCTGCAGGGGAACCTGAGCCGAGAGCGTGGACTAATCGCTTGTTTATATCTACCAGAACTTGCTATCAGCCTGCGGGAGACCTACGTTGTTGTTTTTTAATAGAGGCTATTGTTTTCCTTAAATTTATCAAAGGTGCATACGTAATTTGTAAATCAGCGTGATATTAGTTTTGGGCGGTATAAAATGATAATTCGGCCAATAATGAACGCAGCTCTTATGGTTACGCACGCTGCGAGAGATCATAATTAGATTCCTTTCACCATTTCAAATAATGCGCTGCCTCTCCCTGATCCGTATGCTAAGTCGAAACCCAATAACTTAACCCGACATTATTTACTGCAAAGTTCAGTTTTTTTTTATTTAACTATTTTAAATATAATTTAATCATCTTGGCAAGTAACATTGGGTTTAACAGATATATAAGCGTTCAGTGTGCTGATAAATCTTGGTCGCGTTAGCAAATATCGTCTAAATACCAGGCGTGTACGCCGGGATGCCTTGAACGTTAATCTCGTTAAAATCTACATAAAACATGAACTCTGAATTTTTAATCCCTATCGGTAATTGTCTAAAATAGAAAAATTCCCAGCGATTGTTTACTACTACTAATTTGTTTGATCGGCTTCGTGCTGAAAGGCTAGGTTAAATTAGTAACGCGTTCGTGACGTCAGCTACCTTAATACTTTTGTCCCATGAAGCCACTAAATAATGATATTTATATTCGGGCATAGCTGAAATAATTGTGAGCGAATTTTTTCCGCGGTCACGGAATTGAGTTTTCCTAAAATCACAACAGCGATTCGGCGGACGCCCTCCCTTTGGCTTCCCCATTTTTTCTACACGTAGGTGTCTGAATGGAAATAAACTCCATTGGCGAATGGTGCATCAGCCAACGCTGCTCCCAGCGCCACTATCGGATCTCACTTGCATCTAGTGGCTTCTGCGTTGTATTTAGTTTTGTCGAGTTCACTTGTGAGAATGGATCAGATCTTATTAGCTTTTTATGGAGCTCCGCTTATATTAGTTTTTTATAAGGAAAAAGTGGACGGCTTAATTCCTTAGATAGCGCAGTTGAATGCTCGTCTCCTGCGTCCCACACGTGTAAAGCAGCAAAGTTAATCTGCCGACCGCCCGCAGTTTCTATTCACGTATAGTTGCGATGCCAGCGTTCCCTTCGCCTCGCCCCCGCAATTCCTCTGAACAAATCATGCCCTAAGTCTTTTAACTGCTGTTCCCGGAACCTTAAAATTTTCCGGTATAATATGCATTTAGTAAATAAATGTTTAAATTCAACTACCAGATTATTGACTATAGGTATTTCACTAAAAAGTTCATTAGTAGCTACAGAAGAAGAAAATTGAGAGAGTATGAATAAAAGCCTTATCTCTACAAATCGTGTTTATTACATAATTTATAGCCTCTTTGCTCTTGTAGTAATCCGTTACACACATCTGGTCTCATTAATTTAATCATACGAAAATTTTTTTTTAAAAACGGCCATTCCTAATATACAAATGGGTAATTTTAAGAAGTTTAGAAATTTCTTAAATCATAAGTTTCTCTTTTAAACCCAAATGTCGAATATGTAACGAATTTCGCTGTTAGCTCCCCGTTTGTTCTGCTGTTTACCCAATAATCAATTGTAACGAATTTCTCTACGGGCGCACCTGAGTATATGTCCATAGTAAATCATTTGCTTGCCTGTTTAATTCTGACGCAGATATCGATAACATTCGTGGTCTCTCCATATCCATAGGGAGTAAATTGAATCGTCACTACCTTGAGTCGATAATAAGCACTCTTTTTTGTATTGCCTTATCAACATTCGTGATTAAAGTTGTATAATAATTTTGTTCTTACTTATTTAATCAGACAATTATTATACGTGATTTTCTTCTGTCAGGGTAGCGGAGCATGCCGTAATTATATATATTTTGTGAATGCCGCTAATAAGCAGCGGTGGTATCGTATGGGTCTGTTAGCTCTTGTATAGTCGGCAATCTCAAGAGCTTTCATTTGAAGAAGGATTGACTTTTCTTGTAGCATTGGCGCTAGTGAGCACCTTGGCTCGTTTACTCTTAAAATTACTCAAAGATACAGTTTATATTATTATTATTATAATGATTACCGATTATTATTATTACTATTTATTATTTTATTATTATTATTAGTTATTTTATATTATATTATTATTATTATACCCATTAAAATACCAAAACATATACCTATTATTATTAGATTAATTATTATTATTAAACGCTCTATTAGACGCTATGCAAATATTACTTAGCATAAAAATCGCAGATGGCCCATAGTGAAATCACAACATTTCGCATCTAAATAGTTCACCTCTGCCCGTCTAACTCCTGTTCGAGGTGGGATCTGATTGCGTTCACTGCCTGTCTTTTGGGGATGAGGACTCCAATGGGCTGGCCGTATCTTTGCCCTTCTCATTTGGCGGGAATACCAAAGATATACATTAGGAACAAAATTCCGAAATGACATGTGTAACTTCTATGTAAAAATCTGGAGTGTGTGGTTTAGCAATAACTCGCCTACTAACTCTATGCCGCATTAAGCAAGTGGTTTGCCTGTTTAGTTCTCTAGGAGCATTCTTCTTTCTATTTTGAAATGATGGTTGTTTTCTTTTGTACTGTAACGAGGTCGGGTTTTGGCGAAGGCTTCACTTCAGACTTGTCAGCGGTACTTTGGTGTAGAGATATATGATGCTTTCCGATTTCATCGTTGCCCCGACAGTAACAAACTCTCGATTTAGGTCTGTATCTGCACATTGCAGTTGTTGTTGGTATTTTTAGTAATGGTTCCAATCAGGACTGCTAAGTCTATTTTATGTGATTAGCGCCTTTTTAGCCTTGAAGTAATGATTGCACGTGGCCGCCCCATATACTTCTGCTCCCCCTTCTCTGCTGGGGGTGT
The DNA here is from genome assembly GCA_015478945.1 of Trachelipus rathkii. Taxonomy (NCBI): domain Eukaryota; kingdom Metazoa; phylum Arthropoda; class Malacostraca; order Isopoda; family Trachelipodidae; genus Trachelipus; species Trachelipus rathkii. The sequence goes on along the minus strand of JABUQX010101357.1, from coordinate 55,276 downwards.
TTCGTAGTCATTCCTATTTTGAAAAGGTTCTTCTATAATTGGCATCTGGCTACTTTGTTAATATTGGTTGTTCTAGTATGCTGCCTATCGTCTGCCAGAGTCCATTAACGTTTCTTGTAATGGCGAGCAAAGATCCATCGATACAGTATTCAATGTCATGAACACATAGGGAGTCTGATTGTTTTTTCCTCGCAAGAGAAGTCAATGCAGGCTTGATCTTTCGCTGTACATAAACTTATCATTCGGCGTTACTGTGCAAATAACTGAGGGAGTTTCTTCTTTTTTCCTTCGCTTTTTTTTGAAAATTCTCACTGATTTGACTTTCTGCAATTTGGGTTGACTCCTCAGATTGGGCGCGTAAGCTTCCTCGATCGAGGCAATCTCCCCCAATGGAAATTTGATGGTTGCTACAATATCATGGGGAAGGACGGAAGCACAATATTCTTTACGGCGTTCCTTTGGATCTCCAGCTCCATTAAGTTTGAAAAAAACGGTAATCGTAGTGTGTAACAGTTCATATATTACGGCAATCTAACTTTGGTAATATGCGCCAATTAGGTAGTACTGGTCCTTTGAGTCTCCCCCAACGAGGGGAGGAGCTGTGGGGTAACAGTAATCTTGTCTCGTAGCCGGGTATGAAGGTCCTGACTTCTTCCTGCCATTGCGAGTTCCGCATTTTCTATTTCTCTGTCGAATTTGAGATTGGGGTTAAGCGGGGGACGTTACGTTCCGAGTTTTTTGTCAAGTATGCTTTTGGTGTAGTACTTTGACTTTTCCCGGCTACCCCTCCCGTCTTATAGCCGGGAGCATTCTATTTTTCTGCTTAGGCATCTTAATGTCCCTTCTGCCCGTTTCTTTGAATCTTTGTTTTTTTTTTTTTTTTTTTTTTTTTTTTTTTTTTTTTTTTTTGTTTTTTGCGGCAGGTGGGGATATTATTTTGAATATATTGGAGCTCTTTCAAAGACTAGCGACTTTTTAAAAATAACGGTATTCTTCTACGGCTATGCGTTTATGTAATAAAGTTTATGAGACTATGTAAGCGGCATCGCACTAAGGACTTTTATTTTGTTACCCGGAAAGTATAATTTTTGCACAGTATATGGGTCACTGGATCAGATTAGCACTAACGTATTTGTTAATTGGCTCTTTTTCAGCCTTTGAAGCATCACCCACTGTTTTTTTTTTTTTTTGATTTTTTTTTTTTTTTTTTTTGTTGATAGTGAGCGGCGCGCCTAGAGTCAGCAGGGGTTTTTGTCAGCTGTTGGTGTAGTCTGGGGGTCCTACCTATAATACTAGTCAAGACTGATGCTCTATAATGATTTAATTGGGCCTATTTAAGAGATCAACTTGATATATGCTAATAATAAATTAGTTTTCGGTAATAGTGGAATACGTTCCTTTAGTTTATTTCTTCCTTTTATTATTATTATTATGTCTAATGACTATTTTAACATGAAACCATTAAGTTCTTCTTTTTTTCAAAATTTATATTGGCTTTTTATAAATATTTCATTTAATTAACCTATTTACAATATGCAATTTTTATGACCGATTGGAGATGCGTCATGCCCTTGTTGCTTCTCTTGATCTAACATTTTCTAAACTGACATATGCCATTGGCATCGCTTGAGCGACAGCGTCTCGAGTGACTCTTGATAATACACAAAAAGTAAAGAAGAGAACAGTTTTTATTTCCGGGCAACCAGGAACTTTTTTGTACAAGCTTATCTTACAGCTGTGCACCCGAAATCTGGAAGCACTTACATATATCCTTTATAATTTTATACAATGTAACGAGTCCGGTACATATATATATTATTATATATATATATTATATTATATATATATTATTATATATTATATATTTTATATATAATTATTAATATATATTATTATATTTACTATTATATATAGTTATATATAATTGTTCAGAGAACTTATTTTGCGGAGGCAAATATCCATAATATTTCTATCATATGAGATATTTTTATAATAGACAACTGCATTTTATAGTTGAAATATGTGAAATCATTTCGACATAGGGTACCCGAGCGCTATAGACATTTGGGTATGAAAGACCTTCGGGTACAGTATATTTACAGATCCAAGAAATACACAGAATTATTTGTTTAATTTTTTTCTATGTAATCTATGTAATCTAATTCTTTCAAGTTTATAGGAGAGTTAGATTGTATGTATAAGTATATTATGTTCAAATTTGAAGCCTGTACCACTTACAGAAAAAAGTTTGTATGTTCACAAAATTTAAATAATAAATTTTTGCGGGATTTTTTTTAGGCACATATTTAATGAGTTAATTGGCTATACTATTTTTAAAACGAAAGTTTATCAAAAAAGTCATCCATTCAGTAATTTTTGTGAAATCATATAGCAGTTATATTTCTATAGTTTTCGTAGTATTTCGCTAGAAGGTTTTTTCGAACAGCTTTATTTTCTATGTTGTTGTATGCTGTGAGTTGTGGCTTGGCTGTTGTGCCTATGATACAGTGTAATATTTTTCTATATTTTTTTTATTATTATAGAAGTAGTTGAGCTTTCGAATTTGAATTACATTAATTAGCATGAATTATTTATAATTAGAATTCAATTAAATTAAAATAATAAGTTAAATTATAATAAGTGATTGAATTCATTTTCGATTAATATTGAAATTTTAATATATAATAAAATTTATTAAATGAATAAATAATTTATATTAATTAAAAATAAATTCATTATATTATATATTAAATTAATTAATTATGTTTTTTGTAGCTAATTCAGAACTAATTTATTTATCTTAACTTTGAATATTTAATTATTAAATTAAATAAAATTAAGAATTAAATATTAAATTAATTAATTAATGAAATTAATTAAATAAAATAAAGAAAATTAATTATTAAGTTAAATTAAATAAATTAATAATAAATAATTAATTGTAAATTATTTTAAATCAAATTAAAATTACTTTATAACAATCATTAATTAAAAATAAATAATTAAATTAATTAAAAAAAGACATTGGCATAAATTAAATACAGTAATGAAACTGGTATATATTTAAAAAAAATTGAAAAATATTATAAACTGTAACGATTAACTAAATAATTTAATTTAATAGGGAGAAGTTGTTTGTATTATATCGTAATGATGCTCCCAAGCGTGATTTGATGTGCGAATATTGGGATTATAGAATAAAATTTGCATGTAGAGGATTTGGTATTGGTCAGTGTCAGGTTCGTGGCAGTTAAACGTACGCGGAATAATGGAATAATAATTGAGATCATCTATTAGCAGACATCTTTACCCAGCAGAGGTTTATTATAGTCACAATCATCTCAGATGAATATGAATAATAAGGGCATAAGCAAACGTGAAAAAAGCCTATGCAATAGCAAAGAAAAACAGTGCAATAGCTGGCGAATAAAAAAACAAAAAAATATTTAATAGCTGCATATGCATGAATGAATTTGTAAAGGAAAGAGGGAACATCTTGGATATGTTTTATGTTTGTTTTCTTGGCTGGTGGAATATATTGCCTGAATTCAGTTTCATTACAATATCGGCCAGGATTAATTATATTGGCTCAAAAATTTTACTTGTAGTTCCAGATTTTAAAACAAGCCAAGCTTTAAATCTTCAAAAAAAATATTATTATTGGAACTGTTGGTTCTATAGAGTAATTGTGAACTAGTTTTCGTTTCTGCTTGCTTTATTAACGCATTTCATATGGGTGTTGATCTGATTAATCTTTCATTGAATTTAGCAAAACATTTTTAATTGATATTGAGTGAGCGAACTAGCAGAGAGTTGTTATTATATAAAGATATTCTGAGCATTCCACTTAAAAAGCTTGATGAGTTAAATAGTCCGTATGAGTTTCTGATATTTATTTGAAATTTTCCATTTATTTCACAGCAAACAGAATTGATGTCGAAATGCGGCCATTTGTTGTGGGAATATTTATTGTAGAGTCTACATTCTATGAGGAATTATTAATATTTTATTAAGTGATTTATTTAAAATTATTGCCAGTTGTATTTCAAGAGCCGTTGAGTTGCATGGGTGTTGTTTATGGCGTATGGTATAAGAAAAAAAATAAAAAAAAATTTTAGTTGTGTGAAAGTTTTGTGTATTCCGGAGTCTAAGTATTGTGATGGAATGTTAGATTGCCCTGGATTTGAAGACGAAAGTAATTGCGAATGTAAACCCCATGAGATGTTCTTGATGATTTGTTGTAATCCGTGTGATATAGTTTGGCGAAAGTCTTCGGTTGCATATTTATATTATATAATCGTATCCTACATGATGGTGTCGTGACGCATTAGCGAGCTAGTAATTTTCTAAATTGATATATAACATTTTCACCTTAATACAAATTAACCTTATAGATGTGAGTTCTTTATATACCTTAGGAACTGGTGAAACCTTTTTAATTATTTTCAATCATAATTAATTTTGTAAGGAATTAAAAAATTGCTTCTTTTTTTTTTATTTGATAATTGGAAAACTTTCTCTATAGGAAAAACGAATTGTTCTACACTTCTCAAAAGTCAATACAGGGGTGTTGAGTTAGTCAATTGTGCAAATACAACTAATTGTATTCATCCTAAATGGATTTGTGATGGTGTCAATGATTGTTGGGACAATTCGGATGAAATTGGTTGTAATACAAGTAAGTTTATAAAAGTTATCAATAAAAAATTAAAAGTTAATAAGTTATCAATAAAAAGTTAAAAGTTATCAATAAAAAGTTAAAAGTTAAAAAGTTATCAATAAAAAGTTAAAAGTTAAAGATAAAAGTCATCAATAAAAAGTTAAAAGTTAAAAAGTTATCAATAAAAAGTTAAAAGTTAAAAAGTTATCAATAAAAAGTTAAAAGTTAAAGATTAAAGTTATTAATAAAAGGTTAAAAGTTAAAAAGTTATCAATAAAAAGTTAAAGATAAAAGTTTTAACTTTAAACTTTTTATTGATAACTGAAGATATTGATAAGTTGAAGATAAAAATTATCAGTACCTTCAGTTGATTTAGAATAATTTTATCTTCGTCTTTTAAAATTGTAATATGATGAAGGATATATAAATTTTCTTTTTACTTGCTTCTTCTTCAGTTATTCTTTTATCTCATTATTCTAATAACTCAGTCAATGGTTCTTGTTCAAATGGAAAGTTTTTATGCGACCTTTCGCATTGCCTTCCGTCAGAATGGCTTTGTGATTTAGAAATCGATTGTAACGACAGAAGTGACGAAATTAATTGTAGCAGTGAGTAACATTAATATACCTGGTAGTATCCTCCTGTAAATAGTTTTCGGCAGTTAAGTACAATTGAGTTTAGTATAGAAAAGGTAACTTATATTTGAGGCATGTTCTTACCAATTCCAATTTGTCTTCTTTATGCGAATGGATTTATGTGACCTCATAAATTACATCCCTGGAATAGATATTTATTTCCTATGTAAATATTCTACTACATGATTTTATTTGAATATTTGTAAATAAAGAACATGCTTATTGGAGGGAAAATATATATTTTTTCAGATTTGGAATCGGATACGGAATCACGGAATCGGTAAATTTTTAGTGGTTGATCGAAATCGGAGTTGGTGTGAAAAGTCTTTCAAGAACCTGAACTTTCATTGAAGCCGGATTTGAAATCACATGATTTTTAGTAGTTGAAATCCGAACACGAATCTGCATCAGATACAGAGTTAGATTTTCTTATATCCGTTTACACATCCCTGATTAGTTTAGTTTAGTTTTACTTTAGATATTTTTACCGATACGCCTCGTGGCGTAGGAGGTTGACTCGCAGACTCTCATACGAGAGGACGCTGGTTCAATCCTCCTCGTTGCAGTCTGAGTTTTATCTTCCTGGGAGCAAGAATTAAAACTCGGCTGCGAACATGTGGTGGCGACTGGCTTGGGATAGCCGGCCTTAAAGTTCGATTTCCTGTAGTCCCCCCCTGTTACCCTCTGAGAAGGGGATAAAGCACGTTAAAGGAAGTTAAAAGAAAGTGTTAAATTTTAAGTTATTTATGACTTCTTTTTAACAACTATTGTTGGGGGAATTTCGATAAATAAATCTCCTATAATTAAACTTCCGAAGATAATCCTCTACTTTTTTTAAATTATTATTTAAAAAAAAATTAAGTTAAAATGAAATGTAATCTAAATTTTACACTTCTTTATTGACATAATAATAATCTGAATATTTTTATCTAGTGATTATATTTAATGTAAATTTAAAAAAAAAAAAAGAATTATTTACATTAATTAAAGAAGAAAAAAATGAATATTTTATTTAAAAATTAGACACGTTCTTAATTTCCCCCGATAAAAAACAAAAAATAAATAAGCATTTCAGAATTAAATCCTGCGTTTAAATGAAAAAATAATTTCAATTTATATACCGTATTGCAGTCGTGTTAAAAGTTTACATTTTCTTGTATTATTTTAAGTAAAGTTCCTGATAATGGATCGATTCTATTGAAGATGATGAAAGTTGACTTTCAAAATTGACTTTTCATTTTGTTTAACGACAGAATAAGCGTAATAGTAAATAGTAATAAGCGTAATAGTGAATAGTATAACTTTCTTAATTCTCCATTGTTGAGAAAAAAAAAAGTTAAACGTTTCAGAATTGAATCCTGTTTTTAAACGAGAAAACGTTTTAATGTTTTTTATTTACCGTCATACAATAGTGTAAAAAGTTCATATTTTATTGTATATTTTTAAGTTTAGCTCTTTAATTTTTTTTTAAAGAATTTATTGTCATGGAATTTTGTGAAGGATTTTAAATATTGATCTTATTTGTGTTTTCTATTTTGTATTTATTTTTCAGCTACGACTTCGACAAACTGCAAAGGTACTCACTACGAATGTGCAGATAAAAATTGTACCCCAAAAGTTTTTGTTTGCGACGAAGAGGACAATGACATTAAAAATGACAATTCAACCAAAGACGACAAGTCGTATCAGTGTCCCAAAGGTAAATTAAGTGATATTTTAAATTAAAAGCTTATTAGCACATATTGAAAAAATTATCCTCAAAATTTATCCCCAAAATTTATCGGTTCTTACGAACTGGTTTTTTAAACTTTTCATAATGTAAACCTAACTTTTTTTGCTGTTGAATCAAAGATAGAAACGAACCGCTTAAAATTTTGCCAGCTCATTACTGCTTAAAACTATAACAACAGACTTACAAAAAAGTTTATTTATTATCCTCGTTTGTAGATTCATAAATAGTTCCCAAATGTTTATCAAATAAATCTTGAGAGTATTTTTAAAAATGTCAACAATGTTAATGAAGATCTATCAACTATGATTTCTCTCTTCATTTTTTTAGGTCAATTCAAATGCGAATCTGATGGCAAATGTATATATGACCATTGGAGATGTGATGGCATGAAAGATTGCAGGGATGGGTCTGATGAACCTGATGATTGTCGTAAGTATATATATATATATATATATATATATATATATATATATATATATATATATATATATATATATATATATATATATATATATATATATATTATATATATATATATCTATAAATATGAGGGCAGGATTTCTAGATAGAGAGGAGAGAGAGGAGAGGATATATATATATGCAAAGAGGAGTAGTAGTGGTAGAGGTAGTATATATATATATAGAGAGAAAGTATATATATATATGTAAGAGTATATATATATAAGATATGGCAGTAAGTATATATATATATATATTATATATAATTTGTAGCCACCGAACCTCTATTCCATTCATTTGGAGGTTCATTGCCTACCGCAGTAGGTTCTTGGACAGGGGAAATTCAATTATATATATTTACTAACCAAGGGGATTAGAGTGCGCAGGTTATCTAACCTTGGTAACAAGCCCTGCTTCAGCTCAACTCATTTGGAAATTCTAGAAACCGTGGACGTAGTATCGAATCCAGATAGGCAGGTTTATAATAGACTGTTCTGTTGTATGTGCCGGCTATGTTTTTGGTGTTGTGTTGGTATTGAGACTAGTGAAACTCACTATGCCGTAAACTAAATAAATTCTTACAGGAAATCTGATACAGAGGGCAATTTTTTTGTGTCTGTTCAGGTAGCCAGACGAGGATTTGAACCCTCGCTCTCGCGAGCGGGATAACAACGATCCTACGTATTTGCTAAGCTACCGTGAATTTATATATATATATATATATATATATATATATATATATATATATATATATATATATATATATATATATATATATATATATATATATATATATATATATATTTTTTTTTTTAAGTCAATGCACAGGACCCGCCACGGCTCACAAAGAAGTGGCCACACTGGGTGAAAATAACACTATGGGCGGGTCTCTGGCATATATATAAATATATATATATATATATATATATATATATATATATATATATATATATATATATATATATATATATATATATATATATATATATATATATATATATATATATATATATATATATATATACCGGAAATAGAAAATCAGTAGAAGAATATAACAAAAGAAACCCTCCCCCACCCTTACCGTCCCTTTTACCCCTAAGTGACAATTCGTTGCAGTCAGAAAAATCCACCCTAGGGCTTCACGAGACTGCGACGGACCCTCACTACGGCATTTCGTCAATGTAGGGTTCATCCCCTGGGCCAGACCCACAACAATATCTCCTCACAAAACCTCTCCATTCACTCCTATTATGCACCTTTCTTCTCGCCTCTGTCAAACTCACATTTCTCTCCTTCAGACATTCCTTTACTGACTTAGTCCAATTTTTCTTCGGTCTCCCAACCGGTCGATGACCAGCACACTCACCACTAAACATCCGCACAACCAACCGACCATCATCCGCTCTTTCCAAATGACCCTTACCTCTAATTCTTTCATAACCCCATCCAAATACAAACTGAATAACCAAGGAGACATAACACATCCCCCCCCCCTCACTCCGCTTTTAATATTAAACCAATCGCTCTCAATTCCATTTATTCTTACACACGCTTCACCATTGTTATACATACTTTTGATTCCATTCAGAAGCCTACCACACACCATATATTACTAACACCAGCCATAGAGCTTCCCTATTAATCCTATCATAGCCTGTTTCAAATCCACAAAACCTAAATACAATTTATTCATTCTTTTTCTTTCTCATTTTCTCAATCATTTGTTTCAATGTAAAAATTTGATCCACACATCCTTTACCACTTCTAAGCGCACCTTGTTTTTCACCAATCATTCCCTCAGTCACTCGACGTACTCTTTCTACCAAAATATCAGCATATATTTTTGCAACAACACTCAGTAAACTAATTCCCCTATAATTCCTACAGTTCCCCTTATCCCGCTTACCCTTATATAAGGGTACTATTACTGCTCTCCTCCAATCTCTCGGAACTATACCCTCCATAAACGCTTTCTTATACAACTTCCAAATCCATTCAATCACCATCTCACCTCCATTCTTGATCATTTCACCGGTAATTCACTCTATCACGGCAGATTTCCCATTCTTCAACTTTCTCACTCTACCCATTACCTTCCTAAATACCTCATCCCCAAAATACCTATTCCTTCTCGCACCATCAAACCCACATACATTCACTATCACCTCTTCATTACTGCCAATGTTATGCAAATTTTCGAAGTGTTCCCTCCACACTCTCACATCCACATTTCATCTGTTACGAAAGCACCATCCCTATTCACTATTCTAAGCCGATTCCCCTTATTCTCATTCTTAACCTTTCGCGCTTCCTTCCAGAAGAGCTATTTAGGTTTTATGGATTTGCAACAAGCATTTGACAGGATTAATAGAGAAGTTCTGTGGCAGGTGTTAGTGATATATGGTGTTATCAAAAGTATGTATGACGATAGTGAAGCGTGTGGTACAATAAATGGTTATGTATGGCGATAGTGAAGTGTGCGTAAGAATAAATGGAGTTGAAAGTGAATGGTTTAATATTAATAGTGAAGTGAGGCAGGGATGTGCTATATATCCCGGGTTATTTAATTTGTATATGGATGGGGTGATGAAAGAATTAGAGGTGGGGTGGTAGGAGAGGGTGTGTGACTGATTAAGAATGAAAGAGAGTGGAAGGTGCCCTGCTTATTGTACGCTGATGATTTGATTTTTGTGGAGAATCTGAAGAAAGTTTGAGAGGATTGATATTGAGGTTCGACAGGGTGTGTAAAAGGAGGGAATTGAAAGTAAATGTAGGTAGGAGTAAGATGATGAGAGTGAGTGAATAAAGTCCTCTGTGTGAAGTCATGTTGGATGGTGAGCAATTGGAGCAAGTATCTGAGTTTAAATATTTAGGATATATGTTGGATGAAAAGGGAACGGATGATGCAGAGTGTAGTAGGAAAGTTGTGAATGTCAGGAAGGAAGCAGGTGCAATTAAATCCTTGGTTGATGTAAATTGACCTTCTTGACTACTCTGGGGTTTTGCATGAGGGTATGTTGTTACCGATGTTAATGTATAGTAGTGAAACTATGTTGTGGAATAAAGGTATAGTTCTAAAGTACAATTTGTTAAGATGGACAATCTTATGGGCATGTTAGGTGTCAAAAGAATTGATAAAATGAGGATTGAACGTGTTATGAAGTTGTGTGGTGTGAAGAAAGGCGTAAATTATAGAATAAACTGGCGTATTTAGATGGTTTGGTCATATGGAAATATGAATGAATGTTAGTCGGTTGGTTAAGTGGATGTATAGTATTGAGTGTGCTGGGAATCGACCAGCTGGGAAACCGAAGAAAATTTGGATTGATTTAGTAAAGGAATGTCTGAAGGAATGGAATGTGAGAGTGGTAGAGGAGAGAAGAAAGGTACATAATAGGAGTGAATGGTGGAGTTTTGTGAGAGGGTATGGTTGTGAGCCTGACCCAAGGGACGAACCCTACATTGACAACATTCCACAGTAAGGTCCGTTAGAGTCTTGTGAAGCCGTAGGGTGAATTTTTTATTTTTTTATTTTTTTGAACCTTTTGTTTTCATGAGAATTATAATCTATTTCGGCTGTCAGCAAAACGTTTTTTCATTACGACCCTCAAAGAATATATAACTTGCAGTTGCACTACATGAGGTTTAGAATAGTTTGGAAAGAAAGTTTGCAGATTAATACGAATTTTCTTGACACCTTACTTTCTAAAGGAATGAAAAATAGTCTTAGATTATTGTGGAAACTGTTCTAGCTTTATTAAAGAGACACTAATATTCGAGAAATTAAAGTAGTAACTCAGTAACTCCTTCGAGAAATTACTTCGCAAAACTATTGCCAATAGTGAAAAATGGTTCCTCTTGAAGAGTAAAAAATGTATGCGACTTGACGATGCAGTTATAAGCTTAAGAAAAGAGAACATTAGATGTGAGAACAAATTTCTTGATTCGATTCGTACTTAGGAACAATCTAATCTCCCATGTCCAAAGTTTGGAGAAAATCTATCTACTTTCTTGCCAGAATATTCCAACGTCAGCAAATAGCATCCTGCAAAAAGATATTCTAAAACCCTCCCTTGTGGAGATGACAGCTAGTTTTTCCTAAGTTAGATGTCAGAATGAAGATATCATAAAAACAAATGGAAGCAGAAAATATTTACTCCGATTCCTCAGAATTATCATCAAATTCAAACTGCCTTCTGACAGCTATCACTGCTTTCCTTGAAGGATGAGCATCTCGAACCTGTGGTGCAGAAGGACTTCCAGAGTTCACTGCAGAAGAAATAAGGGGTCAACCCTTACCATGATAGATCATCTGAAAGAGCAGAGTTTGAAACAAACGAAGAGTATCAAAACACTGGTAAGAAAAATAACTTCAAACAAGTTTTGACCTTCCCTTTTGCTGGAGTGACTTTCCCCTATTTCCTCTTGACACAGAAGAAACATACAATATGAAACCAAATACCTTGAAGATATTGATTGATAAATCTTTGTCTTTTTGATTGATTGCGAAGAGAGAATAGTATGGAACTTGGACATTCTGTCAAGAAAGTTTGCGAAAATTACCAAAATAAGAATTTATCATGAAAATGTTTTTTCTTGAGATGTCAGGATTGACTTAGCAAGATCGAAAGGCACAAATCCGTGGCATGTGTCAAGAGATCTATCTCCTTTTAACATAAGTAATCGTCTTAGGATGCTTCATCAAATTGGAGTATCCATGTCCAAAAGACCTAAATTAGAAACTCAATTTTTCATGTTTTTCAATATGTGTAAAATGTTTGAAATCAGAGATTATTATTATTATTATTATTATTACAAGCAACGATGCTCGCATCTCTTGCTCCTAACGGAGCAAGCTTGTCCATTGAGCACTCGCTGCGCTCGCGCATTGGCGGCAAGGCTCACCCCGCTCGCTACGCTCGCGCATTTGCGGCAAGGCTTACTCCGCTCGCTACGCTCGCGCATTGGCGGCAAGGCTCACTCCGCTCGCTACGCTCGCTACGTTCGCCAAGATGAAACAGGGCAGAACACCATGCCGGTGGGCTCCCTTCGCTCGCTGCGCTCGCTACGTTCGCCCGTTGTTTTCCCGGCGGAAGAACTGCCCGACATTTGTGATGGTGAAACAGGACATATATAAATAGACTTTCTATTAAATTTTGCTTTTTTTTTTCACTAAAGAAGGCTAATAATAATAATAATAATAATAATACATACACACACACACACACACACACACACACACACACACACACACAACACACACACATAATACACACACACACACAATAATAATAATAATAATACACAATAAATTGCTAACTTAACTGCAAAAGTATCGCATTGACAAAAATATGGTGCTCCACATCATTACACAAATGGACACAAACCGGGAAGATTTTTTGGCAAGTTTAAAATTAATAGGATAAGATAGATAGATTATTATTATTATTATTATTATTATTATTATTATTATTATTATTATTATTATTATTATTATTATTATTATTATTATTATTATTATTATTATTATTATTATTATTATTTGCAGGAACTTTAACTTGCTCTTCAAAAGAGTTCAAATGCAATGGTACAGGAAGGTGCATTCCTTTAACCTGGGTTTGCGATGGAGATATTGACTGCGGAGATGGGGCTGACGATGAAAACCCACGGGATGGTTGTCCCTCACCAAAAGGAGGGGCTGCTGGTACACATTCTGAAGGAACCTGCGAAGAAGGGCAGTTTATGTGCAGAATGTTTCACCACGCCGAGTACGAATGTATTCCAATGGTAAACATATTCGTTAAATTTTGTAGGTTTTTACAACTTTTAAATCATTATCTGGTATCTTAGCAGGATTGCGGGATCGGAATCAATTTTTTTCCTAAAAAATAAGTGTTCGGAGCTTGAGCCGGATATTTTAAAATTACTGAGCCGGAGTCGGAGCCTCCCAAAACTATTCACCGCCTCCGCAACCCTGTATATTAGCGTAGTTTTGTTTTTAAATCATTGTTTTTTTTTCATCTTTTTCCCAATATACTGCAAGTGCGTTATTACTATTGTAGTTCTTGCTACATATTAAAATACCTTGTATAATTTTCAGGACTTTTATTGCGACGCCATTGTAGACTGCACGGACGGGAGCGACGAGCCTGAAACATGTCATAAAAGAGAATGCCTCGATTCACAGTTCACTTGTTCCAATAAAAAATGCATTCCTCACGTTTGGGTGTGCAACGGGCGTGACGATTGCTCAGATGCATCTGATGAAAATAACTGCAGTAAGTACTGCGCTATTACTATGTTTTTTCAGCTTTTTGCAATTGATTGTTAAGGTTATTCAATTTTTTTTTACTTCATAATAAGGTTGGCCGAATAACCAAAACGGTGCGCTGCGGTACGGCATTGAACGGAAAGAAAAATTATGGCGCTAGGCCTTTCCTAAGTCACATGAATACCTCTTTTTTTCATTTAAAAAATACCCGGAAATAACTTTCACGTACATCACCTATGCACACTGAAATGCTTTATGTTTAAAAATGTTTATTTGATTAATCATTAATCATCCCCATTACTAAAATGCTAGCAACGTGTAAAATGACATACCAACGTGTTAGTAACGTGTAAAGTAACACACCAACGTGTTAGTAATTCTTATAGTAACACCAACGTGTTAGCAATTCTTATAGTAACACCAACGTGTTAGTAACGCGTAAGGTAACACACCATGTCAGTAACGCTTAAAATAACACACCAAAGTTTTAGTAACGCGTAAAGCAACACCCAAACGTGTTAGTAACGCGTAAATTAGCACACCAGCGTGTAAAGTAACACACACTAAGGTGTTAGAAATGCGTAACGTGTAAATTTACACCAACGTGTTAGTAACGCATAAAGCAACACCAACATCAATAACACTGGACGACAGAAATTTTGTTAAATGGATATCATGAATATATAAATAAATATATAAATATATATATATATATATATATATATATATATATATATATATATATATATATATATATATATATATATATATATATATATATATATATATATATATATATATATATAACTATATCTTTCTTTCTTTATATATATATATATATATATATATATAATATATACATATATATATACTCATATATATATATATAAATATATATATATATATATATATATATATATATATATATATATATATATATATATATATATATAACTATATATATTTATATATATATATATATATTTATCTATATATCATATAGATATATATATATATATATATATATATATATATATATATATATATATATATATATCTAAGGCTGCGGAGCCGGCAAATTTTTTCCGGCTCGTCTCCGGCTCCAGCATTTTAAAATTACCGCTCCGGCTCCGGCTCTCCATTTTTTTAAAATTGCCCGGCTCCGACTCCGGCTCCGGCTCCGGCATTTTAAAATTGTTCGGCTCCGACTCCGGCTCCGGCTCCGGCTCCGACCCCTTGTTATAATTCCTTCTCCATTTACAGTCATGAAATCATTAATTCTGATACAAAATTTTGAGGGTATGATGAAATTAAATGTTTGTTAAGGACATCTTTATTAACTTAGAATTTAAAACTTAGAAAATATTTTATAGAAAATAAGAATTTTAAGAAATACAGAAAAGGAATCATTCACTTTCTTCCTAAATTTTAATATAATTCCTCTTTGAACGATGAACTGCCTGTACAGTTACGTAATATAATTTTATTATTTTTTTTCCTAAAAAGAATAAAAATCATATTTTAGATTCATCCTAAAGTTTAAAATAATTCCTCGTTGAACTATGAGCCTGAACATATATAACATAATTTTATTCAAAACAGATTTTATATATGAATATTTATATATATATATATATATATATATATATATATATATATATATATATATATATATATATATATATATATATATATATATATATATATATATATATATATATATATATATATATATATATATATATATATATATATATATATATATATATATATATATATATATATATATATATATATATTTTTCTCTTTATATTCACTTTCTTCCTAACTTTTAAAATAATTTCTCTTTGAACAGCCCGACCATATGTAATATAAATTTATTCAAAACAATTGTTCTTAAAAATAAAACCATCAATAAAATCCTCCTTTAACGATGTCCTTAGATCCGTTTTTATTATTTTTAAAGCAGAAAATAAGCTCTCAACATTCACTTGAATAGGAGGCAAAGCTGTAATTGTGCAAGCGGCATCTTGCAAAATTTTAGGATAGCAATTGATTGCCTCTTTAACTGATAACTTTGATTTCCGGTCGATTTTCATTATTCCATCTAATGACTTATGGAATTCTACCTTTTATTTTTCTAGAAGATATTTAGGTTGAATGTCTTTTACTAGTAGATTGTCTTTTTAGTTTTTTCAATCGCTTTTCTGCATGCTCCAATTTTTCCCATTATCTGTCAAATTTGACTTCTTCATCTTCATCTGACAAAATTCTACAAGGGAGGATTCCTGAAACTGCTGAACTATCTGACTCCGGCCCAGATTTCTGTTCGATAGCGTTATTCATTTTAAGTCCTAGTTCGCAAAGAACACTCCTAGCTTTAAATATCAGATCTTCAGTTCTGAGAAAGATTCTAAACAAAGATTGCCGACAAAAGTATTTTATTTTCAGTTAACATTCTTTCCCTTCTTTTCATGGAATTTATTTGTGATTTGCTAAAATCCGTTCTCTATAAAAATTTTCCTGCAGTCAAGTCTTCTGATTGAATATTTTTTGTTGTAAAGTATGGGTGTTTTAATAATTCTTCGAGGGTTTCGATTTGTTCCCACTGACTGTCGGAGAGAGAAAGTTCAGAAGTACCGGCAGCCATCATACTACTACTATAATCTTTTAGTTGCAGAAGCCTTTAGACTTTAGAGCATAAGACATGTACTTCCCCATCTTGTCTCTTGACCTAAGATTGCCACTTTTGCAGCTTGATTCTTTAGAACTTCCATTAATTTTGGGTACATGCTGCTTTTGCTATTTGTCTCGCCCTGCTTATAAGATTTGCTCTATGAGTATTGTGGAGACCATCACGCACTGCTAACTGTAAAGTATGAACTCCACATCTCATGTGTGCAATGTTAACGTTATCGGAACATAGTCTTTTCATAGTTTTATCAAGTTCATTCTGAAAACAACTATTACTTCTTCGTTTTGACATTCAATAAAATCAGTATCACATTTACCAATTTCCTATTCCTCACCCTCATTGTCCTTATTTAATTTTTCAATCGTACTGATCATGTTTGATGCGTTATCCGTAACTAAGCTAATTACTTGTCTCTTGTTATTTCGAATTCTTTTAAGATGTCAGTAACAAATTCTTGAATATATTCGCTGAAATGTTGAGTATTTTTTCTTTTACTGCTAACGTTTTAGAAATATTGTTTTTATCTTCGTCCACATATATAAAATTATTGACAAAATAATTTAGCTTTGCCCATGTGTAAGTATCCATTTTTAAATGCACAAAGCGTCCCTTTATGCAATTTTTAAGCTTATTTTTTTGTTTATTTTTTCTTCTAGAACTATTTTACAAATATTTTTCCAGTCTAAAGGGACTTCCAGTTTCTAAGCCATGTCTCCACACAGTGCTTTAAATCCTGGTTATGCAAAGAAAACTAATGGGTCACTATCTTTAACAACCATTATAATCAATTGTATTTTGAATTTTTCACTTAACATAGACAGAACAAGTTTATGGCAACTGAAAAAGTTTCCACTTTAGTCTCAGTTTTTGAAATTAAAGGTTTCTCCTGATTACCTTTAGCTTCACCTTTCTTTTTAACAATTGCAGCAATGTCTGGATGATAGCGTTTTAAATGTCGCATTAATTTAAAGGATCCAATAGATGTATTGTGACCCCATGAGTAACTGGTAGTTAGGTAGACTCTTTTGTGCATGATCGAACTGACTGTTTCCCATCAACTGTGTTAACTATTTCATATTGACAAATGAAAGTATTTTTATCATCAGAGTGAGTAATATATTCAAATACATGAGGTGTTTTCGATTTTGGTTTAGTTGACATGATTTTTCTAAGGATATTAAACTTAATTAATTAAAGTTATCTATAGAAGTACCGAACCTTTTTTATTATTGAATAATAAATAAACATAATCAAATTTCTGGAAAAAAGAATATATATATATATATATATATATATATATATATATATATATATATATATATAT
>JABUQX010101357.1:27500-32500 GCA_015478945.1 Trachelipus rathkii | reverse complement strand
ATATATTATATATATATATATATATTAATATATATATATATATATATATAGAGATAAAAAAATATAGATAAAAAAACATATATATATATAGAAAGATATATATATATATATATATATATATATATATATAACCTTATTTTTCTTCGTGGCTCCGGTTTCCGTACCCCGGACCCATGAGTAGTGAAAAATAATAAAATGATGCTTTAACAAAAAAAAAAAAACGATAGCCAATGGCAATAAGATTTTCTCATTGAAATTGGCGTGTTTGTATAATATATATATATATATATATATATATATATATATATATATATATATATATATATATATATATATATATATATATATATATATATATATATATATATATATATATATATATATATATATATATATATATATATATATTTAATTGATGCAAGCGGTTAAAAGTAAAAAAAAAGGCCTGGTTGAATGTACTAAAAGCCAAAGATGAGGTATCAAAGGAAAGTTGTTTGGAATTATATAAGGAGGAAAAAAGGAATACTAAAGGATGCATACGTAGGAGAAAAAAATAGGCAAATGAGCAGTTTGGGAGGATGAATGGGGGGGACTTAAAAGGGAATAAGAGGCTCTTCTGGAAGGAAGCGCGAAAGGTTAAAAATGAGAATAAAGGGAATCTGCTTAGAATGATGAATAGGATGGTGCTTTCGTAACTGATGAGATAGATGTGAGGGGAGTGTGGAGGGAACACTTCGAAAATCTGCATAACATTGGCAGTAATGAAGAGGTGATAGTGAGTGCGTGTTTTTTTGATAGTGCAAGAAGGAATACGTACTTTGGAGATGAGGTCATTAGTAAGGAGGTGGTAATGGGTAGAGTGAGAAAGTTGAAGAATGGTGAATCTGCAGGTATAGATGAAATTACTGGTGAAATGATCAAGAACGGAACGAGATGGTGATTGAGTGGATTTGGAAGTTGTGTAACAAAGCGTTTATGGAGGGTATAGTTCCGAGGGATTGGAGGAGAGCAGTAATAGTACCCTTATATAAGAGTAAGGGGGATAAGGGTAACTAGAAATTATAGGGGAATTAGCTTTTTGAGTGTTGTAGGGAAGATATATGCTGGTATTTTGGTCGAAAGAGTGCGTCAAGTGACTGAGAGACTGATTGGTGAAGAACAAGGTGAGTTTAGAAGTGGTAGAGGATGTGTGGATCAAATCTTTACATTGAAACAAATGATTGAGAAAATGAGAGAAAGGAAGAATAAATTGTATTTAGGTTTTATGGATTTGCAACAGGTGTGTCATAGGATTAATAGGGAAGCTCTATGGAAGGTGGTGATAGTGATAATATGGTGCTGGTGGTATGCTTCTGAATGGAATCAAAAGTATGTATGACGATAGTGAAGCGTGTGTAAGAATTAATGGAGTTGAAAGTTATTGGTTTCATATTAATAGCGGAGTGCGGCATGGATGTGTTATGTCTCCTTGGTTATTCAATTTGTATTTGAATGGGGTTATAAAAGAATTAGAGGCGGGGGAAGGTGTTAGAATGAAGGAGAATGGAAGAGAGTGGAGGGTGCCCTACCTATTTATTATTTGCGGATGATTTGATTTTGTTTGGCTAATCTGAAGAGAGTTTGAGAGGATTGGTAGAGATCTGTGGCAGGGTGTGTAAAAGGAGGGGTTTGAAAGTAAACGTAGATAAGAGTAATGTTATGGTTGTGAGTGAGGACAGTCCTCGGTGTGAAGTTATACTGGATGGTGAAAAACTGGAACAATTGTCTTAGTTTAAATACTTAAAATATATGTTGGACGAAAAGGGAACGGATGATGCAGAGTGTAGTAGGAAAGTTGTGAATGGTAGGAAGGTGGCTGGAGCAATTAAATCCTTGGTGGATGTAAAGGGACTAAGTCTTGAGTGCGCTAGGGTCTTACATGAGGGTATGTTGTTACCTGTGTTCATGTATAGTATTGAAATTATGGTCTAGAATTAGAGGTATACAACTAAAGTACAATGTGCCGAGATGGACAATTTTAGGGGCGCATTGGGTGTGAAGAAGAATTGATAAAATGATGAATTAACGAATTAGGGGGTGTGGTGTGAAGAAAGGAGTAAATGAGAGAATAAATGAAAGTACATTGAGATGGTTTGGTCATGTGGAAAGGATGGATGATATTTGGTTGGTTAAGCAGATGTATAGTGGTGAGTGTGCTGGGAATCGACCGGCTGGGAGACCGAAGAAAAAGTGGATTGAGTCAGTAAAGGAATGCCTGGAGGAGAGGAATGTGAGTTTGACAGAGACGAGAAGAAAGGTGCACAATAGGAGTGAATGGCTGAGTTTTGCGAGGGAGCATGGTTGTGACCCACCTGGGGCAAGGGATGAACCCTACATTGACGAGACGCCATAGTGAAGGTCCGTCGCAGTCCCGTGAAGCTCTAGGGTGGATTTTTCTGACTGCGACGAGTTCTCACTAAAGTGTATACAGGGTACGGTAAGGCTGGGCTTTCTTTTCGACTTGCGTTATCTTCTACTACTTTCTGTTTCCAGTGCATGCTGCGCACCTAATCCCAGTCTTGGGGAGAGAAGATGGGTGATGATAGTGATGATGATGATGATGATGATAATGATAATATATATATATATATATATATATATATATATATATATATATAAATATATATATATATATATATATATATATATATATATATATATATATATTATATATATAATATATAAATTTCAGTATAGAGAAATGCTATATATATATATATATATATATATAAACATAATATATATATAATATATATATATATATATATATATATATATATATATATATATATATATATATATATATATATTATATATATATATATATATATATATATATATGTCGCTATATCGATGTAAAACAATTACATATATTTAATTATATATATATATATATATCTTTATATATATATATATATATATATATATAATATATATAATATATATATGTATATGTATTATATATATATATATATATATATATATATATATATATATATATATACTAACTATATATATATATATATATATATGGGTGTGTGTGTATATATTGCTTGAAGTTTACTTAATCAACTAACGTCTTTCAAGTGTTGAAATAATTGGAGTTGTTAATATATTGTACAAGTTGTTTATAAAGGAAGGATGCTTCAGATGCGCTTTCGTTCTTCAAATTTTCAAACGCAAACCTCATCAGATTTATATTAATTGGCAAAAGTTCAGGTGATCACTATCCATACGTTTAAATTTCAACAGAAGATATTTGTACAGGACATGGTATTTCCTATTTGTTTATTTGTTTAATATGAATTTACAACTTGTTTTAAACTAATTAAATTGCTTTATATATATATATATATATATATATATATATATATATATATATATAAATCTATAGAGATAGAGATATATATATATATATATATATATATATATATATATATATATATATATATATATATATATATATATATATATATATATATATATATATATATATATATAAACTGCGGAGCCGGAGCCGGAGCCGGAGCCGGAGTCGGAGTCGGAGTCGGAGTCGGAGTCGGAGTTTGAACAAAAAAAAACAAAACATTTTTTGACCAAGCCAGAATCGGTTTCATTTTTTTTACAATAAAATAAAAGGTTTTTGTTTTATGACTCCTACCTCTTACCCTCAATGTACTGTTATTACTGATTTGTCTGTTACTTCTTCACCTGTCTACTCTTTTTATTTTGGATCAAATAACTATTCAGCACTAAATTTCAGTTGCTAGGAGGATGACCTCGCAGTAACGTAGCTCAGATCTTTAATTGGGGCAGTGAAGTCATGGTTTTTTTCCTTCATTGGGAAGAGGAATTATGATTTTCCTCTGATCTTTAACTGAGGCAGAAAAATCATGGTTTCCTTATAATCTTTTAATGGGGCAGAGAAGTCATGTTTTTTTTATCTGATCTTTAATTGAGACGGAAATATCATGTTTTCTTCTGATCTTTAATTGAGGCGGAGAAATTGTTTTCCTCTGATCTATAATTGGGCAAATAAATGATCGCCTGTTATTTTTAATTGTCATAGAAATATCATAGTTTTCATCTTTTCTTTAAATTGGGGAGAGAAACGGTGTTTTTCTGACCTTTAATTGGGGTAGGAAAATCAAATTTTCCTCTGATATTTTATTGAGGGGCACGTATATAATGGTTTTTTTCTGATCTCTAATTGGGGCAGATTAATGATTTTCCTCTGATATTTAATTGGGGCATAGAAATGGCTCCCTCTGATCTTTAATTGAGGAGAGAGCTAGTTTTTCTTTGATCTTTAATTGGGGCAGGGAAATCATGGTTTTCTTCCGTTCTTTAATTGGGGCAGAGAAATCATGGTTTCCTTCTTCTTTAATTGGGACAGAAAAATGCTTTTCCTTTTTATCTTTAACTGGGTCAGAGAAATCGTGGTTTTCTTTCGATTTGTAATTCGAACAGAGAAATGGGTTTCTTTTTATCTTTAATTGGGGCATGGAAGTGGTTTTCCTCTGATCTTCAATTGGACCATAGAAGTGATTCATTCTGATCTTTAATGGAGCAGAGAAATGTTTCTCATATCTTTATTTGGGGCAGTTAAATGGTTTCCTCTTATTTTTAATAAAGGCAGAAATATCATGGTTTTCCTCTGATCTTTAATTGGGGCAGATAAATCATGATTATTTTTTATCTTTAATTGAGACAGAAAATTTAAATTTCCGTCAAATATTTAATTGGGACATATATATAGTTTTCCTCTGATTTTTAATCGGGTTAGAGAAATGTTTTTTCTTCTGATCTTTAATTGGGACATAGAAATTGTTCCCTGATGCAGATATATCAGGGTTTTCCTCTGATCTGTAATTGGGGTAAGGAAATCACGGTTTTCCTCTTATCTTTAATTGGGGCAGAAAATTCAGATTTCCCTCTCATCAATAATTGGAGCAGAAATA
>JABUQX010101356.1:0-5000 GCA_015478945.1 Trachelipus rathkii | reverse complement strand
GACTCGATCGAAAAAAGTGCATATTTCAGAGATGAATCCTAAGATTTAAACAATGTGCTACACAATGTGTGTATAGAGCTTTAGGATACTCATTCCGAATAACAGATTGTACTCCTCGGAATTCGCCTCTCATGGAAGAGGCTCCATCATATCCTTTGCCTCTTAAATTTTCGAGTTTTAAACCAAGATAGCCGAGTCTCTCCAAAATTACATTTGCCAATGCTTTCCCTGAGATATCATAAACCGGAACAAATGATAAAAAATCCTCTCTTAAAGTAAAAGGAGTATCACCTCCATCACCACCAATCGCATACCTTACACAAAGTGAAAACTGTTCTGTTTGGGAAATATCCGTTGTTTCATCAGCTAATACTGAAAAAAATTTGTTTTTATTAACTTCTTCCACTATTTTCCTTTGTATAAGCTGACTAAATGACTATGATTTCATTCTGTATCATTGGACTCGTATACATTGAATTTTTGGACGATAGAAGTAAGTGGTTCTTCAAAACCTGGTCACTTCCATTTGCTCGAAACCTAAGAAGGCTTCTAAAATTTCCGTCATTTTCAGCTGGAGTTGATAATTCAATACGTCCAGAGTCACTTGAGCCCCTTAATGCAAGACCTTGCTGGCCACATAAACGTATAGTTTCAATTATTGGTACAAGTTTTTCTCTATTTTTTTTATACAGCATGTTGTCTTTATTGTTTAGATAGGTGTCCAGTTGTTTTTCTATGCTATTCGATGTTAATTTCTGAATAAAGAGCTTAATATTATCTTATATATTATATATATTAATATATATATATATATTATATATAATATATATATAATATTATATATATATTTTTTATATCTGTATATTTATTTTTTTTTTTATATAAAAGATAAAATATTATATATATATATATATATATATATATATATATATATATATATATATACGCTTCAATATTATCTATATATATATATATATATAGTTTGTTTTCTGCTGAAAAAATTTCACTGTCGAAAATTTCGGGGGGGGCTGCAGCCCCCTCAGCCCCCCCCCTGGCTACGCCCCTGCCTGCAATTGACCTTGATTTAAAAACTTCAAATGTATCCGAGAAGGCGACGATCGCTTGTACGAAAAAAGCTGTTTCGAAACGAAACGAAAATTCTGGCAACAGAATTGCCCCAAAAAAAAAAACATTATATAAATATAGATATATAATAAATATATAATATAATATATATATATATATATATATATATATATATATATATATATATATATATATATAATATATATGATGATATATATAAATATTATAAATATATATGTAATATATATACAATATATATTACATAAATTTACGAGCTTTTCTGTTTTAGCCAATGGTCAGTTCTTGAAATTTTTTTTTTTTTTTTTAATATATTGCTACTATATAATACCAACAATGAATTTCAGAGTTGTAACGGACATGATTCAAAAGTTTCGAAATATTTTAAATAATTTTTAAAAAAATCAACATTTTATGTTAAATATTATTTTTTTAAATTGAGTATCTTGCAAAAGTGCGACACTTAAAGAAATACAAATTCACATATTGAGAAAAAGCGTATTAAGCTTTTTAGCATATTTGGAAAAACAAAAAACAAATAAAACAAAAAAAAAAACAAAAAAATTTTTTTTCATAAATTAAATATCTCGAAAAGTACGACACTACAAGAAAAAACCCAAATACATATTGGCGAATCAGCGTAATAAATCTTATTACAAAAAAAAATTAGGAGGGCTCGAGCGATTGAGGACCAGATGGGGGGACGCTTTCCATACCCGTAGGGGAGGGGGCGGAAGGGAACCCCCGCGACACCAAATACCAAAGAAAGAGCGTGGGTTCCGGAGACCCTCCCCGGAGGGGGGGAAATAGTCCTACCCTGTCGTTCTCCCGGAAGGCCGAGAGACCCCGACTCCGCCATCGGTGCGGTATACCCTTGGGTATTCTTTAGTTAAAAAAAAAAAAAAAATTTTAAAAAACAAATTTTCAAATAAGGTTTCTAACTAAAATTTATTACCATGACCGTTAACCACTTAAATGCAGTTGTTAGGATCATATTACTAGAAATATAGTTTAAAAAACAAAAAAAAAAAAAAAAAAAAAATTCAAAAACTGACATTTTAAAGTAAAACAGAAAGGTGTCTTATATATATATATATATAATATATATATCTATATATATATATATATATATAACTATATATATATAATATATATAATATATATATAATATATATATAGTTATATTATAATATATATATATATATATAAATATATATATATTATATATATATATATATATATATATATAATAGTAATATATATTTATATATATATATATATATATATATTATATATTATATATATATATATATTATATATATATATATATATATATAATATATATATATATTACTACATTTAGATTAATTTGTTAGGTTTAGTGATTAGCTTTTAGGTTTAGGTTAGGTCTTAGGTTTAGGTTAGGTTAGGTTAGCGTTAGGTTAGGTTAAGTTTAGGTTAGGTTAGGTAGGTTAGGTTTAGTGAGGTTAGGATAAGTTAAGTTAAGTTAGGTTATGTTAGGTTAGGTTAGGTTAGAGTAGGTAAATATTTAGTATATATATATATATATAATATATTATATTATATATATATATATATATATATATATATATATAATATATATATATATATATATATATATATATATATATATATAATATATATTATATATATATATAATATTATAATTTTTTTCCGTGAGGTGTTATTTACACTCATAAAAATTACATAAAAAAAATAATACATATATATGAACATATTATTCATTTATTCATTCAATAACATCGTAATTTAAAATAAATTACAATGACATCTCCACATTGCTCGCCGATATTTAAAAACTGAATTTTTGAGCGGGAGAAAAACTTGAAATTGTTTATGAGTATCCCAAACGTATAATTTCCAAAATAAACTTTAATTAATTATTTATTAATTAAATCAAATTTTTATAAATTGAAAATAAGTTTTTCTTATTCAATACATAAAAAGGTATATTTTTGTTTAAATAAAATTATACTAAAACTTTTTTTTTCTCATACAACTGTGGTTTTAAACGGAGCGAAATTTCCCCATATAATATATATATATATATATATATATATATATATATATATAATGATATTATTATGTATATATTATATATATATATATATATATATATATATATATATATATATATATATATATATATAATGATATATATATATATAATATATATATATATATTATATATAATATATATATAATTAATATATATATATAATATATATATAATAATATTATTAACATATATATATATATATATAATATATATATATATGATATATATATATATATATTATATATAGTATAGAAGGTAATAATATATATATATATATATATTTATATATATATAATATTATATAATATATATATATATCTCCTTTGGTTATTTCAATTTGTATATCGAGAATAGGGTTAATGAAAATTCGAATTAGAGTTGGATGGTGGCAGGCGGGGAAGGAGCGTTTTGAATGATGGTGAATGGAAGGGGAGTTGGAAAGTGTTCCTACATATTACATACGGAACAATGATTTGGTTTTTGTGTGATGCGAAATCTGATAGCAGATTGTTGAGAGTTATTGGCTAGATGGGATTTGACAAAGGGTCGTTTAAAAAGACAGGAAGGGCGTTTTGAAAGTAAACGTAGAATTAAGGTTATTAGTTGTGATGTGAGACAGTCCTCGGTTGTGAAGGGTGAAGTTTATTGTTAGATGTAGGTCTGAGCAACTGGAACAGGTGTCTGAGTTTAAATATTTTTAGATATATGTTGGGATGAAAAACGGAACGGATGATTGTCATGAATTGTAGT
Organism: Trachelipus rathkii; assembly: GCA_015478945.1. Taxonomy (NCBI): domain Eukaryota; kingdom Metazoa; phylum Arthropoda; class Malacostraca; order Isopoda; family Trachelipodidae; genus Trachelipus; species Trachelipus rathkii. The sequence goes on along the minus strand of JABUQX010101356.1, from coordinate 1,045 downwards.
TAGTAAAGTTCGTTAATCGTAAAGAAGGTGGCTGGATGCAATTGAAGTCCTTGGTGGGAATGGGGTAGAGCGGACTAAGCTCTGAGTGTGCTAAGGGTTTACATTGTGGGTATGTTGTTACCTGTTGCAATTGTCTAGTAGTGCAAAAACGTATGGTCTTTGGAATTTAAAGAGGTGTATAAAACCTAAAGTACCAATTGTGTTCAGATGGACAATCTAGGGTGCCCGTATTCCATTAGAGTGTTGAGAAAAAAAATTGTATAAATTGAGGAAATTAACGTAATTAGGGAGGTTGGTGATGTGAAGAAAGGAGAAAATAAGAGAAATTAAATGCAAAATGTACAATTGAGATGGTTGATCATGTGGAAAGTATGAATAAGGGTTTATTTGAATTATACCAGCGACAGTGTCTGAAGTGTACTATGGGAATCGGAGTAAATCACGAAGGAGCTTGTATTAGGCGAAACTCGAAATTGCTAAGAAATTAGCAATAAGTTGAGCAATAAAGACTGAGACATGGAAGGAGTGCGTGTGAGTGACAGTGCAATCAAGGAAATCCGCCCTCCGATTTAGAACCATCAGTGAAAACTTGCACGGAGGTCATATGGGCAGTATAGTGGGAGGAAAAAGACGCCTTCAGTAAGTAGTGATGGGTGAGGTGCTTTGTAAAACTAGACAACTCAAAGCAGAACTTCTAGGCAGAAAGTCGTCAAAGAGCATCCTTGTCATTTCTCTTACCAGAAAGTACTATTTTAATTTTTTGTTTCATTTTTCTTTTATTAATGTACAATTCATCATATTAGTAACGAAAAAAGTTCCGTCAATTAGAAACATTTCTCCCATTAAAACGTCTTCTCTATATATATATATATATATATATATATAGCATATATATATATATATATATATATATATATATATATATATATATATATATATATATATATATATATATATTGAAGCGGCGCACGAAAACGCGTGGAAAGCGCCTAATGATAAATATAATTGCTAAACATCTATCTTGAAACTGAACGAAGCAATACCG
>JABUQX010101355.1:20000-32500 GCA_015478945.1 Trachelipus rathkii | reverse complement strand
ATATATATAACCTATATATATAATAGAGGGATAGTAGCTCTCCTGAAGCGATGAGATTACCCACCATTGGGCATATATGGAGTCTTAATGTACTCAACTTTTTACTCCAGTGCCCAATGCTTCTCCTCTTTTGCTGCTTCATTAATCCATATTCTTCTTACATGGAAGTAAGCTCTTCCCTTATCCACGCAATAAAATAGCAATTACAGACAACACTTCCTCTTGAAAAGGAAATAAAAAATGGAATAAACTGACAGCCACGCGATTATTTCCGGACAAGCTTATAAAAATAATCCCTTATCCACCCTACCCTTATCATCATCAAAGGCCATTGACGGCCTCCGGTGATGGAGTTGGTGCCGTCACGAAATTGCCGGCCTGTTTTGATGTACGGTCCAATTTCTTCATAAATTTCTGCAACCTTCTCGGTTTTAAATCCAATTTTCCTTTTTTTGAACATCACCTCTCCTCCTCTAAACGTTATTCTTAACCAAAACTTAGGTTTTTGAGCGTTCTGACTTCAAGCTCTACTCTGCTGACTCCTAATATTTCTTCCCTCAATTTCAGCCAAAGGCAATGATGTTGTTTATTTCCGTGTCTTTGATTTGGAGTTTTCCGAATGGCTCTAGCTAGCCTGTCATAATAAATTATAACACATTCTCTCTCTTCTTTACATTTCTCTGAAATCATCATTCTTGGTGATTTCAACGTTCACCACTGCCAATTGATTTCATCTAATTCTCAAGATAAAGTTGATGAACTTGCTACCACTTTTTCTATCCAGAACTACCTCGAGCAGTTAGTGCAACTAACCACTCGTATCTCTGATCGTCTTTGAGATGAACCCAATATTCTAGACCTTTTTCTAATCTCTAATCCTTTTCCTTATTCTGTAAAATTCTTTCCTCCTCTGGGTTCCTCCGATCACTCTCATATCTCTGTTTTCTGTTCTATCTCTTCAAGTCTTCCGCAGAAAATACCCAGCCTACGGCGAGAAAGCGTTTTTGGGACTTCAGTGCTGTTAACAGGTCGGACTTGCGGTCGTACTTCTTTGATTTCCCATGGAAAGACTACAGCTTCCGTGGAAAGAGTCCCTCGAAGTATGTAAAGCACGAGCTAATTCTCTCTGGTATGGAGGCGTGCACCCCATGATCTTTACCTTCAACTTAACCTAGATAACCTTTGTTTAATTCTGCTTGTTCTCGTACTAATAGCCACAGGGACGCTGCCTTTAGGAATTACTGTCATCTTCAAATTCCAGAAGCCCTTGCAACTTATATTTCATCCCAAAATCGTGCAAAATCTATTCTCCATGACACTAAAAAATTCTTTTCTCAGTGGAAAATGGAATAATCTTACTGGCTCCTCTTCCTCATGTCCTTTCTGACATTTTTCAAAAAATGTTTTCTCTTAACTTTGCTTCTTCCTCTTGCCCTTCTTTATTATTTTCCGTCAACACAACTCCCGTTTAACCTTCCACTAAAGCTGAACTCTTTGCTCAAACCTTTGCTTCTAATTCCAACCTTAGACGGTTGCAGTGCTATTCCTTCTTCTCCACCTCCCTCAAATATATGCTAATATTGAAATTTCTTCAAAAGGTGTTATTTCTGCTTTTTCAGAGCTTAAACATTAAAAGCGTACGTTATGATGGTATTCTCCTGTTAGTCTCAAAACTTGGCTTCAAGCTTGCATTATGCTTGTTAAATTATTCCGTATGGTCTTCTACTTTTGCCTTCCCTTTTTGTTGGAAAGATGCTCCTGCACCAAAAAAGGGATCCAATCTCAACCCTCCAACTATCGCCAAATCTCTAACTTCTGTTCTTTCTATAATTTTCGAATCTATTATAGCAGCAAGATTTGAAAACACCTCATTTCTTCTACTTATCTCTAATCGCCAATACGGCTTTCGTAAGAAACGCTCTACTGACGATCTTCTTTCTAGTCTTTCTTTTTCTTGGTTCCTCTTTCCTTCAGTATTTTGGTGAATGCGACACCGGTCAATCTTATTTTATCTATAATCTACAAATAGTTGGTGTACTCAATGTTTCTGTTTCTATGTCCTAGCTCTTTCTTACTTTTCATAATGAGGTAGACCTCTCTAACTTCATCACGATATCCACCCTGGGCGACGACTTCACCCTTCAGTACACCCCTCATTTTGATAGAGTTCCTTTTCAACAACAATTAGCCCACGCTAGAAGGGCACTCTTGGATCAAACTAGCATCTGATCTTTTCTCGAATTCTTGAGGGCATTGAAAATATAGTTGTTTTCAATTAATCAAAAACTCAGTCTCTCCATTTTTCCACTCTAAAAAAAATCTTTCACACAGCTTATAACATCTTTGAAAACACATAACTAAAACCTTCATCTGTCCTTAATATTCTTGGTGCTTATTTTTCTCGTAACCTTAATTGGAAGGTTCATATTACTTCTCTTTCTAAACAAGCTTCTAAAGGTTGGGTGTTCTGAGGCGCATTCAGAATTTCTTCACACCACCTCAGTTGTTTGATCTTTATAGGGGTGTCATTCGCCCCGGTATAGAGTATGACTCACGCATCTGAATGGATTCCACTCACACTGCTCCTTTGAGTTTTAAGAGCCATAAATGGAATACCGTTCAACTGCACGCTTTCTTATAATTACGCTAGTTCAGAAAAAGCAGAAATGAAACCTTAAGAATGACTTGGAAGGAGGTGGAGAAGGAGGAAAAGCTCCGGAATTATCTAAAGTGGAATTGGAGGCAAAAGTATGAGAGAACTGTTAAGCTTTAGCAAAAGATAAAGAGATCTTTAGTACCCGTCAGGAGAAACTAGAGTAGAGGATGAGGAAGAAACAAAGTTTTATTTGGCATTTTTAGTAAAATGTCAAGAGCATGAGGGAAATGAACCAAAAAAAATATTTGTATTTTCTACAGAGAAAGAGTTCTTATTATTAAGTAGGATAAATTTAGTACGATTCCGGGATCTAAAATAAGAAACATAACATTTTGGAGTTTGAAGAGCGACCATGATTCCTGAAGGCAGAATACATGTGGCTAATAGCATGAGAACGAGCAGAGTTAAACCTACAATAGGTTTCTAAACTTTAAGTTAAAGGGAAAGAACACGGAATGTACACCTCGTTGCCAAGGAGAATGGAAATTAGAATAAAGAGTGCAATTGCTACAGAAATATATATACTAATAGTATATATATTATATATATTAATATATATATAATATAATAATATATTATATATATATATATATAATATATATATATAATATATATATATATATATATAATATAAGATATATATATATATATATACTGTCCTGCAATTTTAGACAAAAATGTTGATGTTTTGGAATGAAGTAGTGTTCCTATACGTATTTTCCGTGCTGATTTTGAAAATGATATTCATTTTCTCGTATCACGTAAGAATTTTCCACAAATCACAGAAATATAATAAACACGACAGCTTTTTAATGGTAATGATAAAGCTAGGTATTCCTGTGATTGGAGGTGCATAATGCATAGGTAACATCTACAATAGGTTATACCACATAGAGAAACAATGGTGATTACTGTATGAAACTCGAAACATATTAAATACAAATACGATACGAGTAAAGTTACCATTTATTGCTGAAATTTTCGTTTTAATGTTCTATGTCCATTTGTACCTTCTTCAGAGCTTGTATCCCTTTTTAACATCCAACAATAGTCCGCAAGCATGTTAGCATTCCATCTGCCTTGATACTTTTGTTCCATATCCTTTATATCCTGATGGAACCGTTCCCTTTGCTCCTCGGAAACGGCCCCTAGATTTGCAGGGAAAAAAATCTAAGTGAGAGTGCAAAAAATGTAATTTAATACTCATGCGACAATCGAAAGCCTCCATTTTCTCCAGCCTATTTTCTACGATTGTTGGGTAGTGTACATCTTTCGTACCCCAAGGAATCTCTCAATAACGGTCTTTATAACATTCCATACCTCTAATTCACATTGTGTCATTGTTGATTCAAACGTTTTGTCAAACATCAACTTTCGGATTTGGGTCCAACAAATAGTTCCTCCTTAACTTTAGCTTTAATAGAGGGGAATTTCTGACACATATACTGTAAACAGGCACTGTCCTTGTCGAGGGCCTTAACAAATTGTTTCATGATACCTAATTTAATATGCAGTGGAGGAAGTAATACATTCTTTGCATCGACAAGCGGTTCGTGGACAACGTTTCGTACACCAGGAGTAATACTTTTACGTGAGGGCCACTGTTTCCGTTTTCAGTGATTGCTAATGTCAAGACTATCCCATTCGCATAGAAAACATGAATATTTCGTGTATCCGGACTGAAGTCCTAGTAGCATGCCAATAACCTTCAAATCACTACACAGAAGTCATCCACGTTCACTATATTTTGCTTCACCAGATCCTGCCAACATAGGTCTTTTAATTGTACAGAGTGTGCTATAGGTATTGAAGGTTGTATATTACCATTGTGTAGTAAAACCCCTTTTAAACTACGTTTGCTTGAATCTATAAAGAGTCTCCATTCCGAGGGCTGATAATTATGTACACCGAAAAAAAGCCATTAGACCATGAACATTATTGCAGTACACGAGGTCATCGTTCTCCGCAAAATAGACAAGTAAGTCCTTTTCGCGATGTCTATGCCATGCAAATGCTGTTCCTGATGCTAACACATGCTTCCTTTTCAACTGCGTGTCAAGAAGTTTGGCTTTGTTCTTTGACAAATACAAATCGCGAACTAAATCATTCAGTTCATTTTGGTTGAATTTTGAGGGGGTGCTATCACCTTCCTCACAAGTATACTCCTCATTTCCCGCACTATCTTCATCTAACATCGGTTCCTCATCGCTTGACCAAGACACTCCCTCTAGTGATGAGAGTGTCAACGGAACGGGAAATGAATCACTATGTGGTATAGGTCTGATGGTAGATGGTAGGTCGGGATATATTATATTTTTGATGTTTTTAGCATTATATCCACGTACATTTGTCAAACAGAAATAACAGTCATTGTAGTGGCTCGTTTGTTCCCTCCACACCATTGGAATAGCAAATGGCATAGAAGGTTTCTTCCCATTATTCCAAAGACGTAGCGCCTCGACATACGTTCGACATACAGTATAAGGTGCCCACAATTTATCTTGATCACCTAACTTCACCCCGAAATACATATAGTATGCACGCCTCACAAAATCATTAATTGTCTGTCTTTGTTTTAAGACAGTGTACCGTCCGCAAATATAACAAAATATATCACTATCGTTAACACATGTACGCGAAGCCATATTTTACACCAATAACAGACAAATAGCATAATGACTAAACGCTTCATCATACGCTGAACGACTGAGACTTCAATCACATGGTCGGTTTTCAGCTGAAACCCATACACGAACGAACCAATCTCCATAGTACCAGAGGACGAATGCACATGCCAAAATGTCTAAGAGCGCACTGCATAAAAACTGTACGTGATAGAAAAAAAACCGTGAACAGATTTGAAATCAGCGTCGAAAATGCATATAGGAACACCATAATTTATGAAATCATAAATTTTATGCAGAACATTGATTTATCTATATAATAGTATATATATATATATAGATATATATATATATATTATTATATATATATATTATATATATTATATTATATATATATACTAATATATATATATAATTCGTCAGACCATTCTTAAACACTCGTAATTTGCTTCACCCTTAGTGTTTTGCTGTAAATAGGTCACTTTACATGCTATAGTGGTATCTGAGTAACTCGAATCCCAATACTACAGCTAGTTTTTAAACTATATTAATACTATCTCACCTTTAACTTCAATCTGTCTAACGTGAGAACAGAGTAGCTTCTACGCTAATTACAGTAGGAATGACTACAACTTTAACACTAAGAACGCTGCGGTGATTTCCGAAAAGATGGGAAGGTTGCTGTTATCGCCGATGGGATGAGCAGGTTCATTCTGTCTTAAAGGTTGTTTTCCTCCTCTAAATTTATGGTTCGGTTAAATTTGTTACATCATAGCCTATGTAACCCTATTTAGTCTATAGCCTGATATTAATTATAGCCTATTTAAGCCTATTACCTTGTAGTTATTTATATAATTTATAGTCTGTGTAATCGAGTTCATTGACATGCTGCCTCTAATGGCATTACTCCCGGATTTCAAAGATGTATGATCTGAGCCTGGGCAGTTTTCTTTGTTCTCTATTAACCAGTTATTCATAAGTTAATAAATTTTCTGGTTTTGAGAGTGCGAATCATATAGAGAAACAAATATCAATACATAGGCACCAATTTTTTTTTTACAACTTATTATCTGCCATATACTCGTAAACATTATTGAAAATCAGTAGATAACCACCGTACGATGTCATTTAACTTTTGTAAATCCACAAGAATGAAAGGTAAAAATTGTTGTAACTGTACGATTTCCAGCGCATGGGGTGCCAGCGTTCCCAAGCTAAGGGGGCAGCATTAAAAAATTTTATTGAGCTTTGTATTTATTAATATGTATATATATATATATTATATGTATATAATATATATATATATATATTATAGTATATATATATATATATATATATATATATATATATATTATATATATAATATATCTTAATATATTATATATTTATTAGTATATATATATATATGAAAGAAGACATAAAATTAGAAACATTTGTATGGATAATTAAAGATTAATATTAAAAAAATATTTTATTAAAACAATAGAATAGCAAATACAATATGCAATGATTTAAAATTCACAATATAGAGCAGTTGCCAAATTGATATTAAAAAGTTAATTTCCTTGGTTCAAGTAAAATTTAGGCAAACGCTGTTATGAATAAAATAATCATAATTGTTAAACACAAATTTTCTGTGTACACTCATCATAGCCAGCCCGTTTAACGCTGTCGTCTTCCATAGTACTAGTAGCCAAGTCTTGATCCTCGGAGTACTTTAAAGAAGCGCTCTACTGTTTACTGGTGTGTATGACTGGCGGAGTAGTGATCATTAAAGTCTTTCGTCTACGGAAAGGAAAGTTCAGGTCTCCTTTAAGAATGGAGAACAACAAGATCTTTTAGTTCTTCACTACTCATTTTTTGTCCTTCCAAATTTTTGTACCGAAAGTTCTAGCTCTTCTTCTATGCCTTCTAAGTGTTAAAAACTATAAATGAAGCTGTCTTTTCTTTTAACTCATCGATTGTTATGAGTAAGCATGTGGAAAGGATGTAGTTATGTCAATGCATAAGCAGGTGTATTTTCAGTGAGAAAATCGTAATTCCAAAGAAGAGATTATAGAATCTAGATACAAGATTATTTAAGGATCTTCTCCAAAACTCCATGGGATTTGTTGGGTTGCTGCGGTGGTGCTGCCTACCAACAATCCATTGTATATTCAGATCAAGTCCCAGTTGCTCGGCGATTTGATTAGCTTCTTTTAACACTTCATCGGTGATTTTTCCTTCATCTTTCCGATGGCTCCTAACCATTTCCACAGTGTGTTGAATGTACTGCGAGGTTTTGACGATATCCAAGGCTGGATTGTCGAGCATTTACAACTGGCTCTAACATAGCAGAAGTACTGTCGTGACATATTGATGAGAATGACGGACTTACATGCCGCTGATATGCAACGTTGAATAAGCTCTTTACTTCTGCTTATTGTGCGTATTTGCTCAATGGAAAGGTTTCTAATGGCTTGCATCATTCGTACAAAGTGCTCCTAAACACTTGATGCATAGGCGTTGGGGATGGTTTGCATTCATCATAATATATATCACGAAGTACTCTGCCATTGAGAGCCAGTTGTAATGCTCGACAATCCAAGACCTGGAATCGTCCCAAAAACTCGCAGTACATTCAACACACTGTGGAAATTGGTTAGGAGCCATCGGAAAAGTGAAGAAAAAATCATCGATGAAGTGTTAAAAGGGTAAGCAATCAATCGCGAGGCAACTGGGACTTTATCTGAATATACCACGGATTTTGGAGCAGCACCACCGCGAGCAACCATCCAGCAACAAATACCACGGAGTTCTGGAGAGATCCTTAATAATCTTGTATCTAGATTCTATAATCTCTTCTTGGGAATTACGATTTTCTACTGAAAAATTACAACCTTCATTATGCATTGGAATTAAACTACATCCTTCCAACATTGCTACTCATTAAACAATCGATGCAGTTAAAGGAAAAGACATCTTCATTTTATACTTTTACCACTTAGAAGGCATATGAAGAAGACCTAGGAACTTTGGTACAAAAATTGTAATGACAAAAAACTGAGTTAGTGAAGCAAACTAAAAGATCTGGTTGTCTCCCAAGTCTTAAAGGAGACTGAACCTTCTTTCCGTCGACGAAAAAGACTTTAATGATACTACTCGCTCAGTCATACACCACTCCAGTACAGTAAGCCGCTCTTCAGTACTCGCGAAGATTTCAAGAAGACTTGGCACTAAAGTACTATGGAAGACGAACAGGTTAAACGGGCGGCTATGATGAGTGTACACAGAAAATTTGTGTTTTAACAATAATGATTGCTTTATTGAATCAGCAGTTGATAAATTGACCTTGACCCAAGGAAATTACTTTTTATATCAATTTGCAAAACTGCTCTATATTGTGAATTTTCCATCATTGCATATTTATTTGATATTTATTGTTTTAATTTAAATAATTTTTTTTAATATTAATCATTCTTAATTATCCATACAAATGTTTCTAATTTTATGTCTTCTTTCATATTATATATATATATATTTAATTATATATAATATATAATAATAATATATATATATATATATATATATATAATATATATATATTATATATTATAATATATATATATATATATATATATATATATATATATATATATAAATAAAAGCGTCAATAAAATTTATGCTGCCCCCTTAGCTTGGAAAGCTGCGACGCCCATGCGCGGAATCGTACAGTAGTTACAACAATTTTAGCTTTCATTCTTGTGATTTACAAAATTAAAGACATCGTACGGTGTTATTACTGCATTCAATAATGTTTAAAGTATATGGCAGTAATAGTTGCAATTGGTGCCTATGATATTGATATTTGTTTATCTATATATTCGCACTCTTCAAACACAGAAAATTTATTAACATTATGATAACTGGTAAAGAGAACCAAAAGAAAACTGGCCCGGCTCAGAATCATACTCTTTGAATCACGGGATGTATGCCATTAGAGCAGCATGTCATGAACTCGATTACATAGACTATAATTAATATCAGGCTATAAGCTAAATAGGGTTAAATAGGCTATAATTAATATCAGGCTATAGACTATATAGGGTTACATAGGCTATGATGTAACAAATTTAACCGAACCATAAATTTAGAGGAGGAAAACAACCTTTAAGACAGAATGAACCTGCTCATCCCATCGGCGATAACAGCAACCTTCCCATCTTTTCGGAAATCACCGCAGCGTTCTTAGTGTTAAAGTTGTAGTCATTCCTACTGTAATTAGCGTAGAAGCTACTCTGTTCTCACGTTAGACAGATTGAAGTTAAAGGTGAGATAGTATTAATATAGTTTAAAAACTAGCTGTAGTATTGGGATTCGAGTTACTCAGATACCACTATAGCATGTAAAGTGACCTATTTACAGCAAAACACTAAGGGTGAAGCAAATTACGAGTGTTTAAGAATGGTCGTGACGAATTTAATATATATATATATATAGTATATATATATATATATATATATATATATATATATATATATATATATATATATATATATATATATAGTATATACCATATATATATATCAATGTTCTGCATAAAATTTATGATTTCATAAATTATGGTGTTCCTATATGCATTTTCGACGCTGATTTCAAATCTGTTCACGGTTTTTTCTATCACGTACAGTTTTTATGCAGTGCGCTCTTAGACATTTTGGCATGTGCATTCGTCCTCTGGTACTATGGAGATTGGTTCGTTCGTGTATGGGTTTCAGCTGAAAACCGACCATGTGATTGAAGTCTCAGTCGTTCAGCGTATGATGAAGCATTTAGTCATTATGCTTTTTGTCTGTTATTGGTGTAAAATATGGCTTCGCGTACATGTGTTAACGATAGTGATATATTTTGTTATATTTGCGGACGGTACACTGTCTTAAAACAAAGACAGACAATTAATGATTTTGTGAGGCGTGCATACTATATGTATTTCGGGGTGAAGTTAGGTGATCAAGATAAATTGTGGGCACCTTATACTGTATGTCGAACGTATGTCGAGGCGCTACGTCTTTGGAATAATGGGAAGAAACCTTCTATGCCATTTGCTATTCCAATGGTGTGGAGGGAACAAACGAGCCACTACAATGACTGTTATTTCTGTTTGACAAATGTACGTGGATATAATGCTAAAAACATCAAAAATATAATATATCCCGACCTACCATCTACCATCAGACCTATACCACATAGTGATTCATTTCCCGTTCCGTTGACACTCTCATCACTAGAGGGAGTGTCTTGGTCAAGCGATGAGGAACCGATGTTAGATGAAGATAGTTCGGGAAATGAGGAGTATACTTGCGAGGAAGGTGATAGCACCCCCTCAAAATTCAACAAAAATGAACTGAATGATTTAGTCCGCGATTTGTATTTGTCAAAGGACAAAGCCGAACTTCTTGGCTTGCGGTTGAAAACGAAACATGTGTTAGCATCGGGAACAACATTTGCATGGCATAGACATCGCGAAAAGGACTTACTTGTTTATTTTGTGGAGAACGATGACCTCGTGTACTGCAATAATGTTCATGGTCTAATGGCTTTTTTCGGTGTACATAATTATCAGCCCTCGGAATGGAGACTCTTTATAGATTCAAGCAAACGTAGTTTAAAAGGGGTTTTACTACACAATGGTAATATACAACCTTCAATACCTATAGCACACTCTGTACAATTAAAAGAAACCTATGACAATATTGCAGGTATGCTGGCGAAAGTAAAATATAGTGAACGTGGATGACTTCTGTGTAGTGATTTGAAGGTTATTGGCATGCTACTAGGACTTCAGTCCGGATACACGAAATATTCATGTTTTCTATGCGAATGGGATAGTCTTGACATTAGCAATCACTGAAAACGGAAACAGTGGCCCTCACGTAAAAGTATTACTCCTGGTGTACGAAACGTTGTCCACGAACCGCTTGTCGATGCAAAGAATGTATTACTTCCTCCACTGCATATTAAATTAGGTATCATGAATCAATTTTGTTTAAGGCCCTCGACAATACAGTGCGCTGTTCACAGTTATATGTGTCAGAAATTCCCCTCTATTAAAACTAAAGTTAAGGAGGAACTATTTGTTGGACCCAAATCCGAAAGTTGATGTTTGACAAAACGTTTGAATCAACAATGACACAATGTGAATTAGAGGTATGGAATGTTATAAAGACCGTTATTGAGAGATTCCTTGGGGTACGAAAGATGTACACTACCCAACAATCGTAGAAAATAGGCTGGAGAAAATGGAGGCTTTCGATTGTCGCATGAGTATTAAATTACATTTTTTGCACTCTCACTTAGATTTTTCCCTGCAAATCTAGGGGCCGTTTCCGAGGAGCAAAGGGAACGGTTCCATCAGGATATAAAGGATATGGAACAAAGGTATCAAGGCAGATGGAATGCTAACATGCTTGCGGACTATTGTTGGATGTTAAAAAGGGATACAAGCTCTGAAGAAGGTACAAATGGACATAGAACATTAAAACGAAAATTTCAGCAATAAATGGTAACTTTACTCGTATCGTATTTGTATTTAATATGTTTCGAGTTTCATACAGTAATCACCATTGTTTCTCTATGTGGTATAACCTATTGTAGATGTTACCTATGCATTATGCACCTCCAATCACAGGAATACCTAGCTTTATCATTACCATTAAAAAGCTGTCGTGTTTATTATATTTCTGTGATTTGTGGAAAATTCTTACGTGATACGAGAAAATGAATATCATTTTCAAAATCAGCACGGAAAATACGTATAGGAACACTACTTCATTCCAAAACATCAACATTTTTGTCTAAAAATGCAGGACATTGATATATATATATATATATATATATATATATATATATATATATATATGTGCATATATATAATATATATAATATAATATATATATATATATATATATATATATATATATATATATATATTTAATATATATATAATATATATTTCTTGCAATTGCACTCTTTATTCTAATTTCCATTCTCCTTGGCAACGAGGTGTACATTCCGTGTTCTTTCCCTTTAACTTAAAGTTTAGAAACCTATTGTAGGTTTAACTCTGCTCGTTCTCATGCTATTAGCCACATGTATTCTGCCTTCAGGAATCATGGTCGCTCTTCAAACTCCAAAATGTTATGTTTCTTATTTTAGATCCCGGAATCGTACTAAATTTATCC
>JABUQX010101355.1:2500-5000 GCA_015478945.1 Trachelipus rathkii | reverse complement strand
ACGCTACTACATTAAAACCATTGAGAGACATTGAAAAATCACCTTTTGAAAAAAAGGAAAAAATTAAGAAAAAAATAAAAATAAAATGTGATTGTGACTTTTCATGTTTATTAATGGCATTGTGCAGATTGTTCAGATTACCATAACCAATTTTGGACCAAACTGTTTCGTCTTTAGCAGACATAAAACATGACCAACTAAAGAGCATATATTCTACAACTAAATATAATATATTTTATTTAATTTAACGCTTCCTGGAAGCCACTTGGTTTTCTCACATAGCGTTGCTTGGAAATATCGAACATATTCCTGTCCTTTGTCTTTGTGAGGTGCTTTAAGATTCGGCAATTCGAGGCATGGTCGGCCACTTTGTATTAAGTTCAATTTTTCTTGCAAAGTGTGGAGACGAAAAGGACGCTTCAATAACTTTTCAATAGCGCAAAACAAATCATCCATTGTTAATAAATAATCAGTAACTCACACTAAAGAAAACACACATTATATATATATATATATATATATATATATATATATATATATATATATATATATATATATATATATATATATATATATATATATATATATATATATATATATATATATATTAATTTATATATATACATATATATATATATATATGTGTATATTTATATATATATATATATATATATATATATATATGTTATTATATATAGCATATATATATATATATATATATATATATATATATATATATATATATATATATATATATATATATATATATATATATATATATATATATATATAAGTGGCAACTCTAGTAACTTTTTACTACTCTCTCTCTCTTCTTCTTCTCTTTCTATATATATATATATATATATATATATATATATATATATATATATATATATATATATATATATATATATATATATATATATATATATATATATATATATATATATAGAGAGAGAGAGAGAGAGAGAGAGAGAGAGAGAGAGAGAGAGAGAGAGAGAGAGAGAGCGCAAAAATATTCACATTTTATAATACTTGAGTTGTTATTCATATTTAAAAATTTTCTTTGATTTAAAAATTAATTTTATGCTTAGCTATTGTATTTCAAGTTGTTATTTTTTTTAAATTATTCATTTTATTATTATTTTATTATTTATTTTATTTTATTATTAGTATTTTATTAATTCCATTATTATTTTTATTCATTTTATTAAATATTGTTCGTTAAAAAATTATTATTTATAGAGTATATTGTAAACTGTCTTCAAATTTTCTGTCCGCTCTTTTGCAGAAGTGGACCTGCCACCTTTTATAATTCATTGAAAAATAGCATTATTCAATAGCGATAACTTACACTTTTTGTTTAAATTTTAAATAATCTTTTATATGTATTATGTAATATTTACTTCAATATGACCAATTTTGGAGAAAAAAAATAAGAATTTTATCGTAACTTTATGAAATTTGAAGAAGATCGATCGTTTCTATAATGATAACTCAGGCTAAGCTCGAGCAGCACGAGTGTAGGAGTTGCCTCTGATATATATATATATATATATATATATATATATATATATATATATATATTATATATATATATATATATATATATATATATATATATATATATATATATATATATATATATATATATATATATATAATATATATATATATATTATTCTTATTATTATATATATATATATTACATATTATATATATATTATATATATTATTATTATTATTATTATATTATTATTATTATTATTATTCATTTTAATATATAATTAATATTTTTACTGATTTTTATAAATATATTTTCGTTCTTATTCTTATTATTCTTTTTATATTAAAACACATTCTATATATATTATGAGTTATCTATATTACATATATTATTAATATATTATATATATATACATACATATTTACATACAGACAGACAGACGGATAGACAAATACAGACAGACAAACAGACTACAGTAAAATATATATATATATATATATATATATATATATATATATATATATATATATATATATATATATATATATATATATATATATATATATATATATGTGTGTGTGTGTAATATAATATAATATAATATAATATAATATAATATAATATAATATAATATAATATAATATAATATAATATAATATAATATAATATAATATAATATAATATAAAATAATATAATATAATATAATATAATATAATATAAATAGATGGCTAAATAAAAAAAATAATGAACACAATAACAATAAACAATCACACCAAACGTATAAATCTTAACTGAAGAGGAAGCGGTAAGCTTACCGCTTATATCTTCCATCTAATAAGTGAATTCTGGCAAAATGCTAAGCGTTTTTCGCGCATGGGCGACCGAGTAAAATTGAGTCTCTTTATGAACGTCAAGAAGGCCGCTTACTTAGCTCTCTTATTTATTTCATTTTAACATAGAGAAAACTCGGATTTATAAATTCAACTTAAGAA
>JABUQX010101354.1:0-25410 GCA_015478945.1 Trachelipus rathkii | reverse complement strand
CACGATGTGGGTTATTCCGTCTAATATAGCACTAATCTTCTATGATATAATATGTTCTATATGATCACGATAGAGAGTAATCCTTACACGATCCATTGATAACTCTACCTTGGAGCACCTAACTATATTATACTATGCCTGTCAACCGTACTATAATATAGCTATTAATACTCATTATATCATACGTATATATACTATATAATATATATACTATAAATATAATAGTATAACTAGTATATATATATATATATTAAATATATATATATATTATATATAATCTATATTATATAATTATTCATAATATTAATATATAATATTAATATATTAGTTAGGTTATAGTGTTAATAGTTAGTTTAGTAACGTTTAGGTTAAGATCTACCTATCCAGACGCTTTTTTAAGTAGTTTTATTATTAAATAGTATGATGTAGAAGTGTTATTATTTAGAATATCCCCATGTTTGCTTGAACAAACTTTGCTTTTAAATATCGATACCGTTGTGATAGCTATCTCAAAATGATCGTTATTTATTTCAAAATAATTAGTATATTAGCAGTAATAAAACAACAATAAAATTGTTTATTATCAATCAACATCTCTTCAGTTGCGAAATAAAGCAGAACGAGCCAGCCACTTGTAAATATATATATATGTATATACTTATATATATATAATATATATTATTATTAATTATTATATAATTGTATATACTTATTATAAATATTAATATAATATAATTTAATATTTTAATTTTAGATAAGATAAAATATTTTTTTATATATAGTTTAAAATTATATTTATATAAATATTATAAGTATAGTAAATAATATATCCTATATATATTTGTTTATATATAACGGATATATATATATATCGTATTATAGCACGAAAAACATCATTTAACACCGCTAGGCAAACTAGGTCAAATAATAATCTTGCCATTAGGCGGCCTATTCTAGGTGGTTTGTAAGATCCCCTTGCATGACAACGAAAGCAAAACAAAACAAAAAAAAAATTAATATATATAATGTATAACTATCAATATCTTAGATAGTATATATACTTATTATTATATATATTGTATTATTTATAATTTATATTATTTAGTATATATTATTCAATAGATTATATATAAAATGATATTTATATACTATATATTAATAAATTAATAATATTATTAATATACTAATATTATTATTAATAGTAAATATAAGTATATATATAAGTAATCAGTATTCCACGACGTCTGGTGCGGTGCGCGCAAAAGATCTCAATCCGAAGGTATGTGCCCACCTATAATTTGCGGACTATAGGCGACCAATCTATCTACCAATTCATTGCAGGCGCAAAGGCGCATAGGCGTAAATCATATAATAACAATTTATAAAAGTATAAGCGGCTAAGCAAAGGCGCCACTAGACCAACTTCTATCTGCGCCTATATTAAGCCGCGACCTATGAACAGGAACAAAGGCCATCTTTTTTACCCTTTAAAACGTTAGAACTTTTAGAAGCGTGGCAAACTTGTATTATTCTAAAAAAACCAGTAATGTAATAAACTTTATTACTTATATATATATTAATTAATTATATATATTATAGTATATATATTATAAGATATCTTATAATTTACTTATCAATATTTAATTTTATATTATAATATACTACTATATTTATATATATTATATTATCATATATTAATATCCAGTAGTATAATATATATAGTACTTATATATATTAATATATTAATATATATATATATTATTAGCAATATATATATTAAATTAATTATTAATAATATACTTATTATCACACTGATCCTTAGTCACTATGTACTCATGACTAATACTATTATATATATGATTAAATTAAAAACTTATTTATAATATATATATATAGTATATTTAATAATATATATATATTATTTATAATTATCATATGTATAGCCTATATAATTATTATTCAAATAATATTAATAGTATAGTGATATATATATACTAAAGTATATATATATAAATTAATTAAGTTATAAATTAATTTATATATATTATATTCTATTAATATATATTATATATATTAACGTAATATAACTATAACGTATATATTAATCATTATAAGGCGACAATGTTAAGAGAATGTAAATGTGGTATTTAACATATATGTATTATCAAATTACCACTGTTAATCCACTAATATTTATCATAACATTAATGATGTTCAAAAAATAGGACTAAACACTCGGTATGAATAAAAGGACTTTAAGTAATTTTTAATAAACTGGACTCGAATAAAATTGCAAATGATAATATATTTATTGAATAAAAATTGTTTAGCTTTTTGGCGCTTATTGATAAGAAAAACACTTCAAATAAATTATCTAGCTAAACTAAAGCACGAGAAAATCTTCAATATCTATCATAATCAGCGCTCCGATTGTTAAAATGCGGCAATGATATTACACCCTCTCATGACGAAGAGACAACACCATCAGAGACTTAAACTCCCAGCCATTTATTAACATGAAATAACCGCAAACCTGGATCTGAGGCCAGAACGGAAATTGGAGGAGGAAGAAGGAAGGTGGGTAGATATTAGTTTAGGTGTGTTTAATTACAAAAATTAATAAATGTTGTTTTCTTCCTTATAAAACGCATGCTGTTGTAATATCGCACAAGTTTACGTTTCAAATCAAATTTAGCGAAGCAGCCACCGAGCGGCGAAAAGTTGCAGGGCAAAGGCGGCATATTCGCAAGGCGAATAGGAGGCTGTATGTTGACAAATAATAGGCCGCTATGCGCGCTAGCGCACTAGGTCGGCGGCATAGGCCATAGGCGCAGCGCACGTCAAGAAAAAATCTATAGGCGCGCCCAAGCTCTAATTGATATATATACTATAATATAAATATAGTATATAATATATATATAGTATAGCTATATATATCTATATATATATATATAATTAAGATACGTATATATATATATATATACTGATATCATTATATATATATAACTATGTATATTGTTAAAGTTAGATCGGTATCTACTGGTAAAACTACATATCGAATAATGAGAACACTAGAATAAAAGGACTATTTTATACTAGAACCTTAACCCTAACAAATTAACATGCGTGTTACAGGACATGCGAGATTCACGGTTTTCTATATCGTAACAGTAATGAGCAACAAGACTTATGATGGCAGTTTTATACGAAAAGTAACCGCCATGTTGGCAAGAATTTTTGTTACTGGGCAAAGAAGCCAAAACAAAATACATAAAATATTATTTTTCATAGAATAAACAATATTTCAACAGCTCTCCTGTATTGTTCTAATTCTGCACGGCTGGGTTAGCCCATTCCATTTTTCTGTCAGTCACAATTGATCTGTGTTGATGTAGAGGGCTTTGGTGAGTCCACTCTGCAAGGTTGAAATTCTCAAACTGCAAGTCTTGAGTACTTCCTAGTTTCACTCATTTTGAACTTCTTTCTCTAAATGGTGAAAATGCGTACTGTTTATATGCCTTGGTCCTGTTTGTGAAATCTGGATTCTTACTGTAGCTTAATAGCTGCCTGTCATTTCAATCAAGATGGTAGGTTCTTGGAAGAATTCTGTAATTTCTTTCAATGAGTTTCGTGAAAGCACACAATTTTTTTTTGTGGCTTTCAACTGGCTGCCTATAATATTCAGCTTCTGTAGTTGAAATAGCAACTGAACACTTTGGGCTTTGACTAACTCATGAAAGTTGCTCTCGGACACGGTCGCACCTTCTGCCATTGTTGAATGCCCTGTTCTTAAGTCCCCACATGATCTTCATCACTGTACCCTTCCAGATGATCTTGTTCAGAATCCACATTTTATATAAATAATACCCTTCCTTGTGTACCTCTCTACCGTATCTCAACTACTCTTTTAACTTTGTAAATCTTCTATTTGATTGCATTTCTACACTTCTGTGAACTATGATCAGCAGCAAATGCAAGATTAGTTTGTTGCTTTGCAATGATATAGAAGCGCTCTTTATCTTGCTGGATTCGCAGCTTATTGTTTGTGCTACTTATTCTACATTCTTGTTCTTCTATTTCTGAACCAGATTTTTTTCTTATCTAGATTCTTTTCTTGTATCAGATTCTATTTCTGTAGGCAGAATCTTGCTTGTTATTCACTGATCTCATTTCGGAATAATAAACCCGCCAGCCATTCAGCCATTGTTATCATTTCTTATTTTTAATCCACCCGCGCCCCCCTTTTTATTTTCTTTTTCTGATTCATCTTAATTTTATGAAGTTTGAAAGTTCTTCTCTTTCAAATACTAAATCTCTGCATCTTTAGTCTAATTATTTGCTTGTCATTATATATGTTACTTTCATCTCCATCATAACCAATTAACACACTTGATTTTGCTTTTGGGTCTAGACTTTATCTTTCTGACTGGAATCCACCCACGCGCTGTTCGATTACACGTAGATGCTTGATTCTGGGTTTTCTATTATACCACATTTCAAAAGGCGTTTTCCCATCAGTAGATTTTCCAGTTCTATTTATTATATATGCTGCTGTGTTAATTAATTCTGCCCGACACTCCTCTGGAAATTTTACTTTTGAATACATGAGTGATCTAGCCGCTTCAACTAGCGTTCTATTTCTTTTCCCCTCTCTTATTTTGTTGTGGAGATACGAGCCGTTAACCTTTGTTCTTACACCATATTTATGTAAAAGATTTATTATTAACTTAATTATTTAATTAAATTCTATAATAAATTTCACCATACTTCTCTGATTGGATGTCCTTGTACTTTTGTTTCTTCAAGTACTTGCTCCAATTTTTCTACAACTTCTGAGTTTTCTTTAATAAAATATACAAATCTCATTTTTGAAAAATCATCTTTGAAACATACAAAATATTTATAACCTGAGTTTGATAATACTTGAAATGGTCCATAACACCTGCAAATAGCAATTCTCATCGCTTAGTACTATTTGGTCTTTTTCCAAAATTCTGACGATGCATTTTTCCATTTATACATCCTGTACAATTTCTGTTATCAAGGCGAGTTTCAATATTTAGTTCTCTTTTGATCAGATTTCTTATGTGTCTTCTATCCTGATGTCCCATTCTTTCATGATATAACTGTAATAGATCTTTTTCTTCAAGTGCATTTATTTCAGGTATATAGGAACTCTTATGTGGCATTGCAACTTTGAATAGCCTCCGTTTGGTTTACGATAGCCATTAAATTAGGCTTTTTTGTCTATCTAAATCTACATACACTTGGTCCAGATATAAATTCACTATTTGAATGCTTATCATGAGCTGCCAAATTGACTGAAAAATACATTTTTCTTAATATAGGAAACATACCAAACATCATTCAAAAATTAATTTGTAGAAATTTTTCTATACAACTGTTCTATTTCAATTGTTTCATTATCCTAACAATTTGCTTCCATGACCATTTGGCTGTATTTTACCTTGACTGAATGCTCGAATTCATTATAAGTTTTAAAATAACTTTTCTCATTTGTTATGTGTTTTGTAGCACCATTATCAAAATACCAATTTTCTCTATCATTTTCTTCAGAAATAAAAACTTGTTCATCTATTGCTAACATAAAAACATTAACTTCTGTTTTAACTTTTGAATTTTCTTTATTTTCATAATTTGCATTTCTTTGTGGCCTTATTTTTCTTTCTGGTCTACCATCTGCAATCCATTTTCTGCAATTTTGATCCAGTGACCTTTTAAATAGCACTAGGTAATTACAAGGAAATTTCTTCATTTTATTCTTTTGGTACTACCTTACTGTTAAGTTTCCTTGTATTGGCCTTACCAAGACCTTTCTAACTTAACCTTTGATGCCAACTTATTTGCTTCTGTGCAAAGCCAAAGTTACCAGATTTATCTATACTCTTTTCTTTTCTATTACTGATGGAATTCATTGAGCATGCAGTTTGGAAAGTTGAAATATCTTTTGGCAAAAATTCAAAAATCTTTACATATGGAGGGAAATATCTTCTGGGCAAGTAGGCCTTCATTCTCTACTTGATTTTAACAATTCTTCTGTCTTATGAAGATAAATTTCCAGCCATGTCTAATATCTCATTCCATGTGTAAGAAAAAACTGTGAACAAACATCGTAAACTTTGTTTTCTTCAACTCCTGCAAAAAGATTGTGAAGTTCCTTCCACACTTCATCTGGCTTCAAAGGATTCCTTATTTGACTTCTAATACTTTGGTTTAATATTGAAACAACAAAATGTATAATTATTATTATTATTATTATTATTATTATTATTATCTATTATTATTATTATTATTATTATTATTATTATTATTTATTATTATATATTATTATTATTATTATTATTATTATTATTATTATTATTATTATCAATTGATTCAGTATGATATTTATTTATCTATTTGCAGGATAAAATGTAATAGCAATTTTATGCTCAATAAAGCCTAAAGTCATGTCAGTTTTAGATCCTTTTAAGTTAAAAATAAGGGCTTATATTACAATTTAGAGCATAAAATTGCTTATTACATTTATCTGCAAATAGAGCTCAAGTACATTGTGATTACTCAAAAATAATTCGAATACAGATGTTCATATGATCTATTCATCTACTGCAAATCGATATACATATCTTGATGCTTTCAAATATTGCAAATATTGCAAAACTATACCAATCTATTTTCAAAGTCACAATTGGTTATCACTACGTAGCATATCACTTGTTCTCCTTGATCAGAATGATAAGAAATACACTGCATTTGAAGCCTGTGGAAAGTTGTATGAATTTAATAGGCTCAGCTTTGGACTTACCAATGGTGTTGCTGCTTTCCAGAGAGGGATGGATATTTTATTACAAGTATGATTTAAGGGGAACACTTTTTCTGATTTAGATGATTTAAACAATGATGCGGGAATGATAAAAATCTTCATGATGTCAATTTAGTACGATTTATTAGAGCAGCTGAAGAGTGTGGTATGGTTCTCAATATGGAAAAATCTAAGTTTTCTCAAACTTCTATATGTGTCTTAGGGTATGAAATTAGAGAGCATGAATTACGTCCTGACCCTGCTCGTTTAGATCCCATACGTACTTTACCATATCCTAGGAATAAAAAGTCATTGGATAGGATTCTTGGTTTGTTTGCTTATTATGCAAAATGGATTCCCAAATTCTCAGAAAAAATTCGCCCCTTAATCGATGTATCATTCCCTCTGGGTGAGGCTTCTAAGGCTGCTGTTGGCTTCTAAGGCTGCTATTGACACCTTAAAAACTTCTATTATTAATGCTGTGAAAATGCATATTGAAGAATCTCTAGAATCACAGTAGAAACGGATGCATCTGATAGCTGTATTGGAGCAGTCCTGCAACAGGAAGGACGGCCAGTAGCTTTTTTTTCTCGCACTCTGAACTCCTCGGAGAAAAATCATTGTTCTCTTGAGAGGGAGTGCTATGCTATTGTTGAAGCTATTAGACAGTGGAGACATTTCCTGTTAGCTAGACCTTTTAAATTAATAACTGATCAGCGGTCGATATCGTACATGTTAAGTCAGAACCACAAAGGAAAAATCAAGAATGAAAAAATTATGCGATGGCGTACTGAAATCCAGTCATACAAATATGAGATTGTACATCGACACCTGCCCATGGAAGTTAAATTTGCTGGCGAATCGCAATGTAGTAGAGCTTTATTGTTCTGTGCTTCTGTATTCTGATGTTAATTTGAAATCACGGGTTTATGTCACCCTGTGTTGTGAAGAATGTCACATTTGATAAGGAGTCCAATTTACCCTATACTTCACCATTGGAGAAATTACCACGATTGTATCACATGTTGATGTATTTGTGGATTTGAAACCGCAGTGGTCTTTCAGACCGAAGCCTACCATCTTATTCAGACTATTGAATCACTTATGATCGATTGAGTATAGAACTCAAGAGACCATTTAATCTCTTCAATTCTCTCAATAAATATTTAATTCATTGCGGTGACGGAGTAGTCGCGTGTATCCCTTTGCATTCCTTGTCGAGATACTTCTGCCAATACAGTAATTTCTTGTTTAACTCAAATATTCACCCTAACTGGCAAGCTGCTAAGTGCATAGGATCGTGGGTTCTGGCTTTATGTCTTTTGCTGAATGAAGCAGTTTCTTTTAGAGAGGGTGATATAGCTTTCCAGTAGGAGTATCCCATACCATCCAATGGAAATGCTCAATGTGGAAAGTAATATGTGGGAGTGTTTGGAAAATCCATTTCTTGGCTTTTGGCTTCTAAAAAAATTGCCCGGGCACCTGTTGGGAATTCAGTTCTTCCCGATGCCTCCATTCCATTCGAATCTCTTTTGATAGTACTGCCACAAACTTGCACCCTCCCTGAGCGTTTCTTTAATTCCCTCGCTGACGTAGTACGGACGGAATCAGTTTACCTAGTGGGCTATAGTCCCAAAGCATTGGATAATGATTTACGTAAATTATAATTAAGTAACATGGAGTCATTAGAATTGAAACAGGTGAAACATATAGGGTTACTCCTACATATGCTCATGTTTACGATTCGACAATGGAAGGAAGGATACAGTTTCATTAAGGACTTCTCCCTGTCCTAAGGTAATTATTCTCCTTGATGGAAAATGTGGTCTGAGGCCTCAATCACCTGCTTTAGTTGCTGATGACTTTCACCTTCTTCTGCCGATGATAATGACAGATGGGACTGTGAAGCGGGTGAATCTAATGATTGCAGGCGGTGAACGGCATGCAGACATTTCAAATGAAACCTAGATGGGGCACCAAGACTTTATCATTCCTATACCGATGAAGCATTAGGTATTACGACGGTTTATCGTGATCGAAGACCAGCTGAATTCGACTAAATTATGCTAAACGTTAGAGAAATTTTGATTGAACGAATTTGATTAACTATGTTATGTGCGTTTTTGGGATAATCACTTAGTTCTTTATTTCAGAATTATAAAGTTAGTTATAGAATTTTTGTTTTAAAAGATTATATTCATTTGTGAAATCAACTTGTTTGTATTCAAATTTATAGCTTTTTACATTTGCTTAAATCCCCTTGAAGGAGGGCATGATTGTACTATATATAATAATTATTAATTATTAATTATTATTATTATTATTATTTATTATTGATTATTATAATTATTAATTATTAATTATATTTAATTATATGAATGATTTAGTAATGTTTTTATTTATTCTATTTGCAGGATAAACTGTAAATAGCATTTTGATGGCTCAATAAAGCTTAAGTCATGTCGTTTTAATCCTTAAGTTAAAAATAAGGGCTTATTTACCAAAAAACATTAAATTACAAAACTGTGTTTAGAATTTGTCTAATTTCTTTTTGTAAGGCATTTTTCTCTTCACCGGTTGCTGTAGTACTGGGATTTTGTGGTTTTTCTAATTTACCATTGATTGCTTCTATTGCATCCGGTATACCACTTAGCCTTATTTGCATAAGATGCTTCCAATCTTCCCAGTTTGCCTTACTTTGAAGTGGATCAATTTTCTGCATTGAGAAATCCATATTTAACTATATAATAGGCCTATTTCCTAATTCTATTATAGGGTTTATCTAGGCCTATTTTTTAATTCTATTACAGGGCTGATCTAGGCCTACTTCCTAATTCTATTATAGGACTGATCTAGGCCTACTTTCCATTTTTTGTTTCACAATCAAATTAGGCTTGTTACAAACTACTCTCAGCTACATGTAAAGTTAGATCATTTGGGCTTGATAACATTATACGTATGCGTCTTTCAAAGGATTGACTAAATGGATATTTACTAAATACTAACGCTAAAATACACAGGCGTGTTTTATACATTAACACAGATTACAACATAAACCTGAACAAAAAAATATTAAACAAGACTATGATGCATTTTTAAAATACGCCATAGTTGCAGAATTCTTTCTATGCAAGTAGCAAAACAAAATACATGAAAAT
Source organism: Trachelipus rathkii (assembly GCA_015478945.1). NCBI lineage: Eukaryota > Metazoa > Arthropoda > Malacostraca > Isopoda > Trachelipodidae > Trachelipus > Trachelipus rathkii. The sequence continues at coordinate 15,429 of JABUQX010101354.1, read as the reverse complement.
ATATTTTTGTTAAAGTAGATCGTATCTACTGGTAACAACTACATTGATGAATAATGAAACATTGAAAATTAATGGAATATTTTACTAAAAATACTAACCCTATAATTAACATCAGCGTGTTTTTAAACATCGAGATCACGCTTCACATATATTGTAAACAATAAAAAAACAAGACTATGAAACATTAGCAAAATATGGCCATGTTGCCAGAATTCTTTCTACTGGCAAAGTAGCCAAAACAAAATACATAAAATATATTTTTTCATAGAATAAACAATATTATTCAACACTCTCCCTTATTGTTAATCTGCAACGTTGGTTAGTCCATTCCAATTTTTCCGTTCAGCATCATTAACCTTGGTTGATGTAGAGGCTTTGTGAGCCCATCTGCAAGTTGATTCTCACTTGCTTAATATTGAGTACTTGTATATTCATCATTTGAAACTTGTCTCTACATGAAGGAAATGGCTAACTTTATTATGCTGTGGTCCTTTGTATTCTGGATTTCTTACTGAGTTTAACTGCAGCTGCGTCATTGTCAATCCAAAGAGTACTTTTCTTAGAAGACGTCTAGTAATTCTCTTCCAATAGTTGATGAGCCCACACAATTTCTTTTTTGTTGTTCACTTGCTGCCATATTTCAGCTTCTGTTGTTGAAAAAGCAATTGAACTATGCTTTTGACTACTACTCCATGAAATTGCTCCTCCAGCATATAAAAAAACAATTCCAGTTGTTGAGATGCCCTCGTTCTTAAAATTCCCCAGCATGATCTGATCACTGGAACAGGTACAAATCATTCTTGTACAAATGACATTTCAAAATTGATACCATTTCTCTTGTTTACCTATTAAGTATTGAACACACTCTTTTAACTTTTGTAACATCTTCTATTGATGGATTTTCTACAAATCCACCAATAATTAACAGCAAATGCAATATCTTGGCTTGTTTGCTGGTGCAAGACTATAGAAGAGCTCCTGATTGTGATCTAATTTTTAAGGGACAACCTCCCTTGCGCTTCAATGTCAATGTTTAACATTATCTATTTAAAATGGGTGTTGACACTGCATTGCAATTTTTCATACCAAATTCCTTTTAGTATTCTTTTAGTATAACATGACTGACTAATTATCTTTGAACCATCATTTCTTGATTCAATTTCAATTCCTAAAAAATATGTCGCAGATTTATATGTTATTTTGAATTCCTTTTTTAATTCTTCTAAAAATTTCTGCAATTCTGCTTGCTTATGATTACAAAAAGTGAATCAAATATAAATGCAAGTATGATTTTATGTCATTCTGATTTCTTATGTAAAGGACAAAGGTATCAGCTGTACTTTTACCAAAATTAAGGTTTGAAAGAAAGTTTCCAAGTCTTTCATTCCAGCATCTCGATTCTTGCTAGAGTCTATACAAACTACGTTTTAATTTGCATACTTTGTCTGTCCCATCTTCAAAACTTTGGTTAGTTCATATATTTTCTTCTGATAATTATCCATAAAGAAATGCTGTTGAAACATCAAATTGCATTAAGGACATATTTTCTTTAGTTGCTACAACTTTTTAAAGTCCTTACAGTATTTTTATTTGCTACTGGACTGAATGTATTGTCATCAGTCAATTCCTTTATGCTGGACATTACCCTTTTGCAACTAATCTTGCTTTATACTTGTCAACTGTACCATCTGGATTTATTTTATTTATAAATCCATTTGTTTTCAATTGGTTTTCTTCCTGGTGGTAATTCAACTAGTTCCCAGTTTTGATTTTCTTTCAATGATTTCATTTCATTTTTCATTGAATTAACCCATTTTTTCTTATGCTTACTCTGCATAGCTTCTTTATAATTTTCAGGTTCTTCCATATCTTCTAATAATAGATAAATACTGTAGTCATCAAACCTTGATGGCTTTTTAATTATGATCTGTCTTCTTAATTGTTTTGTGCTTTACTAATTATTATCTGTTCTTCTTCTTCTTACTTATGAACAGATTCTATTTTTGTATCAGATTCTATTTCTGAATCAGTTCTATTTCTGCATCAGATTCTGTTTCTGATGTGATGAGTTTAACCTAATTATAGGTGTACTGTCATCAGTTCCTGTATTTTCTCTATGTGATTCTTCTTTTTATTTTCTTTTTCTGATTTTATCATCTGAAATTGAAGTTGAAAGTTCTTCTCTTTCAAATACCACATCTCTGCATCTAAACACAAATATTTTGCTATGATATATATTCTGTAGCTTTCATTTCCATCATAACCAATTAACACACCTGAGTTTGGCTTTGGCGTCTAACTTACTGCTTTTCTGATTTGGACCACCCACTACCATTGCGTGTTCGATTTTACACGTGTGCTTGCATTCTGGGCTTTCTATCATCCAGGATTTCAAAAGAGGCGTTTTCCATCAACTGTGGATTTTTTCCAGTTCTATTTAATTATATATGTGCTGGGTTATTAATTTTGCCCACAACTTTTCAGGTTGGAAATTTTACTTTCGAATACATTGAGTGATCTCGCCGCTTCAACTAGCGTTCTATTTTCTTTTTCCCTTCTATTTTGTTGTGGAGTATACGGAGCTGTTAACCTTTGTCTTACTCCATATTTATGTAAAAGCTTTTTAACTAACTTATTATTAAATCTAAGCCATTATCACTTAAAAATTCTCTGATTGGATGTCCTTGTACTTTTGCTTTTTCAAGTACTTGCTCCAATTTTTCTACAACTTCTGATTTTCTTTAATAAAATTATACAAACCACGATTTGAAAAAATAATCTCGTGAAACATACAAAATATTTACGATAACCCTGAGTTTGCATAATACTTGATAATGGTACCACAAACATTCTGCAAAATTAAGCAATTCTCCTTGCTTAGTACTAATTTGCGTCCTTTTTTCCAAAATTCTTCGACGATGCATTTTATCCATTTATACACCGTGTACTATTTCTGTTGATCAAGTGAAGGTTTACAATATTAGTTCTCTTTTGATCAGATTTCTTATGTGTCTTCTATACTTAATGTCCCATTCTTTCATGATATTACTGTAATAGATCCTTTTCTTCAAGTGCATTATATTTCTGGTAAATGTGAGATTTTAGCTATTTCATTGCAACTTTGAAATAGCACCTTCCTTTAGTTACGATAGCATTAAAATAGGCTTTTTTTGTCTAACCATCAAAAACTACAATACACTTGGTTCAGATACTAAATTCCACTATTTGGATGGCTTATCATGAGCTGCCATACTGAAAATAAATTTTTCTTAATATTCAGAACAACCAAACTCATTCAAAAATAATTAGAGATATTTTTGACATATCTACAACTGATTCTACTTCAATTGTTCCTATCCCAACACATTTGCTTCCTGACCATTTGCTGATTTTACCTTGACTGAATGATCAAATTCATTAAAAGTTTTAAAATAACTTTTCACATTTGTTATATGTTTTGTAGCGCCATTATCAAAATAACAATTTTCTCTATCTTTTTCTTCGGTAATAAATATAGAGTTTCTTTTAACTTTAAAATGTATTAGAACAACTATAATAGAATATGAATTTTCTTATTTAAAATATCATTTATAACTCCTATATTTTTCTTTCTGGTCTACCATCTGCAATCCATTTTTCTGCAATTTGTGATCCAGTGACTTTTGATGCAGTAAAAAATAACAAGGAAAAGTCTTCACTTATAGGTTAAGGTACACTTTCATCTGTAGTATTTCCTTTATTGTTAACGCTTCTTATGTGTCGGATACTTAACTTGGATGCCAAACTATTTGATTCTAGTGCCAAAGCCAAGTTACCAAAGTAGCTATACTTCTTTCTTTTCTCCAATTTATATGGAATCATGAGCATGTAGTTTGAAATTTGAATAATCCTTTGACAAAATTTCAAAAATCTTACATATGAGAGAAATATCTCTGGCAATGTACCTTCATTTTTCTCTTGAATTTTGACAATTTCTTCTGAAGATTACCCCAGAGCTGTCTAGCCATGTCTAATATCTCATTCCATTTGTAAGAATTTGTTTTCTTTGTTAAGAAAAAAAACTGTGTGAACAAACATCGTAACTTTGTTTCTTTCAACTCCTGCAAAAAGATTGTGAAGTTCTTTCCACACTTCATCTGGCTTTAAAAGATTCCTTATTTGACTTCTAATTCTTTTGGCTTGAGGTTGAAACCAACAAAAACATACATCTGATTGAGTTTTGATTAATTTGATCTTATATTCTTTTTGTATGCATTTTTCTCTTCAACTGTTGGCTGTCGGTACTGGGTTCTTGTGGACTTTATCTTATTACACCATTATTGTTCTATTGCATTGCGTATAACACTTAGGCCTTATTGCATAAAGATGATTCACAATCTTCCAGTTTTGCCTTACCTTGTAGTGAATTCAATTTTCTGCACTGAGAACCATATTTAACTATCGTTAAATAGCTGGTCATAATTCTAAATTCTATTTAGAGTTTTCTTAGGCCGTAATCTTAGTTCTAATTATAGCGGGATTAGGGACCTTATTTGTGCTAAATTCTATTATAGGGCTGACCTAGGCCTTACTTTCCATTTTCTGTTTCACATTCAAATTAGGCTTGTTACAAACTACTCTCAGCTACCATGTTAAAGTAGATCGTATCTAATGGTAACAACCTACATAAGAATAAAGAAACACTAGAATAAACCGATATTTTCCTTAGCTTATTAACCTTAAACACACTTTACCATTGTGTTAAACATCGAGATTCACGCTATCATTACTATTTGTAAATAAAGACAACCAATAAATATGGAACATGTAGCCAAATTGGCCATGTGCCAGAATTCTTTCTACTGGCAAAAGTAGCCAAACAAAATACTTAGAATATATTTTTACTTGAATAATGCCAACCAATATTGATTGCTTAATGGTTGAGTTTGTTTATTTCTTACCGATCACAAAATCAATTTTTCGAATTCTACTGACGTGAACCAAAAGTTTACCTATTCAAAAGAAATCACTTCATTCAAAAGAATCAAAAGAAATTCAAAAAAAAAAAAAAAAAAAAAAAAAAAAAAATCAAAAAGAAATCAAAAGTTCGATCACACTATCGCAGAAAATTGAAAAACTAATCAGAGGGTCTGTCGATCTGAGAGGGGTGAAGATGGCGTCAACCTTATTAAATATTACACTAGACTGAGTGAACAAAGGAATGAAAAGAAGCAAAATGAAGAAGGAATAAAGCAATGGTCAAGGGACCAAAGCTGTCCGACGACATTAAAACACACCCAAGTAAGCTAGACTGTGTTATTTGCTCCCCTGCCTTTTTATCTACATGATGGTCTTGTCTTTTCTTTTAGATGGCCTTGGCTACATGTTTGATGTTATTGCTTTTAACGGGATTTTCTTCTAGGAAGAGCCAAAGTTTAGGATAAACTTTGGAAGAGCCAAGAAGTCAAAGGGACAAGTTGTATCGAAAGTTTACCTAATATGGTAAACTTTGGTGTTTCTATTTAAAAGTTTACCTATTTTCATATCTGTTGCTTCAACTGTATATACACAGCTGTGGAATGGCAACTATCGTACTGTAAATTTCCAGTTATTGCATAAAGAAGAAAATCGATAGAAAACTTTCCAAAATTTTTGGCGGGATGTAATTTCGCTAATTTACAACACAGTCCATGGGACCATAATCATCTTTAAATAATTGGTAAATAATATAAGAATAGTTTTCCATTATGTCATTTGTGCTACAAAGTATTGACATCTATTGATAATATAGAACCCAATAAATTCTCAGTAGACCCAAAGTTTGGTAGACCACATACATAGGCCTATATACGAAAGCATAGGGTTAATTTCTGGGATGGTTTGTCACAGGAGGTTGAGTGCAACATTTAAGAAAGGATTGTATAGGTTGCTACATGGGTAATTATGTTGCTAATGTGAGAAAGCATTACGCAACTATTGTATTAAGACTATAAACTTTTAATTTTCACAAAATGGTGTCAAAATTCTTTAAAGATTTTTTTTAGTGATTTATGCATACATATTAATGTATATGTTCAATAAAAATGAAAAAATAAAGCTGAGAAAAAAAAAGTACTAATTTTGGCATTTTTTAGATAACACTATCGATGTATGTTTCCAATTTTTTCCCGATTATTTATATGTCAATAATAAAAATTATCTTCCGATAATTTGTATTTTTTTTAATAATTATCGGTAATTGTTACCCAGAGGGTTGTCACCCCCGATTTTTATGAAAAGCATAGTACGATTACTCTAAAAAATAATAATAAGAGAATAGTTTTTGAAAACCGAAAAAATACGTTAGCTCTCAATTAGGAAAAAAAGGTTACAGGCCCTCTAAGTTGTAAAAAAAAACATAGGATTTATTAAAAAAATTTTTTTTTTGAAAATCACAGGGATATAATACTCTAAAAAAATAATAATGAAGAATAGGAAAAACCAGGCAGTCTCTTTAAGGAAAAAAGTTAGCCTCTCAAAGTTTAAAAGTTTCCTATAGACTTTCATATAATTAAAAATTTAGTGGGGCCTCAATTGCTCTGTTTAGGGCCATCCTAGTTTCAGGTTAGATTATGATTTGTTAATTCTACATATAGTGACTCTTCGGTATATTGTACCCTCCCTGACCTTATCTTGAGTTGGAGGGCCTGAAATGAGACCTAAACTGGATCGATCAATATTGAAAGTCTAATGGGAATTTTTAATAACTGTTGAAAGAGGCGGTGAACTTATTTTCTCATAAGAGAGCGACAATTTTCGTTTTCACTTTACTTCATTATTATTTTTTGAGAGTAGTATCCTGCGATTTTCATAAAAATCGGGAGTGAACAAACCCTCTGCGTACGAGTGATCACGCAGTACAAGTCAATCAAAAGAACGCAGTGTACAACCTCTAATAATTAATTTAAAAAATTTTTTTTTCAATATTTCATTTGAGCTACGAGAAAATCTATTGTATGGTCCATTAAGAGAACCGGTACCCCTATAACTATTATTTTTTCAGTTTACAATAATAATAAGGTCAATAAATAGACTTTGTATATATATATATATAAATTATATATATATATATTAATATATATATTACTAATATATATAATATATTTGATAATATAATATATATAATAAATATATATATATAATTATATTATATTATATATATATATTATACAAAATGTTTTTTTTTACATTAATAAAAAAATTGTTTTAGTAATATTTTAATTTTTTTTTACATTGCAATTTTTATTTTAAATATAAATCTTATAAAATTTTAGTAGGTAAAAATATTGATATACTGTAATAAAAAATCATTTAAAAAAATGAAATATCGATAAGTTGAAACAATTTTCGAGTTATCTTCATATCCCTTCACGAACGAAATAGAGCCTAAAAAGATGTTTTAGTGCGTTATTTTTTATATTTTTATTAAAGATATTACATTGTAAATGATTATGTCAATCGCTTAAAAAAAAACTTGAAAAGATTTTTTGCATACATTTTTTTATATAAAAGTTTATAGTTTTAGATACAATATTACGTAATTGCTTCTCACATTATTTGCAACATTTAAAGCATTGGATAGGTATCATGTAGTATATTTTGATAAAGTCAAATTGAGCATGTTACTACAAAGTTATTAAGGTTAAACTGCATATTTATTGACTTTAATAATATTAGCGGTGCCAGGCTGCCTTTTCTCGAATGCAACCTCAACTAGTATTGAGAATATTTCATAATGGGGTAACTCCCATTTTTCTCCACCAAAACTCAGCAGTGCTTTTTAGGAAAAAAGGGAATCGAAAAACTTGCACCTTCTCTCAGCGAAACCTGACGGTTCGCCTATTTCTGTTACTTCACAGGTCAAATTTTAGGAATCATTCAGATGTCACTTAACATATGACCGCATATAAACACTTGAAAAAAACTTGTCATCGCCCTCTTGACCTTGTTTATGTATCCCGCCTCAAAATCTTAGGGTGCTGATCACATGTCCCTTTTACGCCTCTACATAGGCCTAATCCTATTTTAAGAAGTTGTTGAGTGGACTCCAGTTGCAAATATTAAGAAGAGGTTGGATAGGGTATATGGATGGACTTGGTATTATATTAGTATATTTAGACGAAGCCAAATTAGGCGGATGTTTGTAGTCTACAGTGATATTAATGTTAGAATTTCCGTGTTGTGACCAGTAATTAATTGTTAAGGGTATGTGGATGGTTTTGGGATATCATGACATCATTTCTTTTGACTAAGCCAAATGGTGGATTTTTAGTTATAGTTGACAAGCCCTAGGGTGTTTGTGGATTTGATGAGCATTTGTTAGTGGGTTTGACTCTGGGACAAAGTCTCGATCTGGCCCATGTGGCTTCCTTCCTGTCGTATATTCTAAATGTTCTATCCGATCGAAACTGGGACTTGGCCTGTTGGCAGTATACGGAACAGACCCAAAACACTATACACCTATTAGATCACCATCCAATTGAGGCGATCTGTATCTCATCTAGAGCCTTCGATTGTACCCCGGGTTTGAGCCTTGAAGTTGGAAAGCAATGTGATGGCACTCTCTCTTCCAAGAGAATACATCATGTGCACAATTATCTTCATTTCCAAACTCAAATACGTTCTGCTCTGACACAGATTCTGCAGGAGATACCGTCAGAATCCTAATACGAGTTGATTATTGGCAAACACGGGTTCATACATCTAAATTCTAAATTGAGCTCTCCAGATATCTCTCAGATGCTGAGGATGACAGCAGAGTTCAGACTTTAAAGAGAGGCTGAAGAAGACATTATGAGTTTTAAGATTTATGAATAAAAAAGGAAGAGAAAGATCAATAGACATATCAAAACAAGATAATTGTTTTTAAGTACCTGTAGTAGAACCCCAAGATACAAACTGACTTTATATTTCTAATGAAATAAGGAGAATGAGGTTTTAGAAAAAGGGATGCTTAAGAAATAGTGCAAATAATTGAAGGTAGGGAAGCAAGTGATAATATTAAAAGGGGTTTAGTTTTAAAAGGGGCCGTACAGAAGAAGGTTCAGGCGATGAGTCATCCATCCATTTTAAGACAAAATAGCATTATCTACAATAAACTTAAGATTTGCAAGTACTCAGGGAGCATTAGAAAAGGAAATTATGCAAAGACTACTTAAGCTTTTATAAGTTTGAGAAGTTTGAAGTGACAAGAGAGTCAGCTTAGTGTAAAAAGGAAAAAAGAAAATCAGTGGCTTTAAAAAAAGTGAAATTCTTAAAGAAATTGAAATTTTTTTTACCAGAAGATCAGTTTCTAATCTGGGAAAAGAAGATTAACTTAACTGGTGGAAAGTTACCAAAGCTAAATTCCCAAACATGACAGTACTAGCCAAAAAATTACTCTCTTTTCCAGTCTTCTCACATATATTCAGAAAAATTATTTTCCTTTTTTTCAGAAACAGGAATATATTTGAAGGAAGCGTTTAAAAATATCGGCCCAATTACGGTGGTGAAAAAGTTTTCTTTACTTCTAAAAGATGGGCTTCTGGGTTCCTATATTAGCAAATAATCTCTTGCAGCAATTTTCTCAGAAGTAAATTAGTATTTCCGGGGAACCGGAAAAAAAATTTCAAATTCAGATTGCCGGTACACATAATAATATATATAGTATATATATATAATTAATATATATATATAATATATATATATATATTATATATATATATATATATATTATATATTATTATATATATATATATAATATATATATTAATATAATATTTATATAAGGCATGTAAGACAGGGGGGGGGTAGAGAAGATTAGTTGAAAATTATTTAAGCGATCAAAATTTTTGATTCAAGTATTTAATAATAATAATAATAATTAGGACCCATTTCAAAGTAGTTTCAAATTAATGCGAGAGGATGTGGTCAATCTCCTCATACATAGCAGTTGGAGTTTTGTCTATTCCTGGGGGCAAGAATTAAAACTCTACTCGTGAACACGTTGGTGGGGGCTGGTTGGGACAGCCGGCCTTAAAGTTTGATTTTCCTGTAGTCCCCCTTGTTACCCTCTGAAAAGGGGGATAAAGCACGCTAAAAGGAAGTTTTTTATTAAATAATAATAATGTTAATCAATGAAATGAAAAATAATTTATTAATGGGAATGAGGAAACATGTTATGGTTGTCCTTTTAACAATTTTTATAGTCAAGTGGGCTGCTTCCTCATATATATTAAAATATTTAGTCAGGACATTAATGTAAGGTTTCACGTTTGCAGATGATTTAAAAAAATTGCGCTACCTACTAGTAATGAATAGGGAGCTTGGGAAAAAAACTTTTTTTTCAAATCATGTTTTCAGGAAAAAAACATCTTTTCATGTTTTTTTTCTATTTTTTCAAGATATCAATCTGATCTTCAATTTAAGATGTTATTTTTAAAATATAAAGAGGCTAAAATGATATTTTTCTTCCTGATTTTCATTTTCATAAATATGATCAGGATACATGAAATTAAACAAATATTCCATTTTGATTTATAAAATGGCAGAACTACCTTTCTATTATATTTTATCAATTGTTTCGTCTACAATAGAGTAGATGTAGCCTGCAAGATGCTGTGTAGGCTTACTACTTACTAATCTATTACTATGCTATACTTTTACATTTGTATCATACATAATCATATTCATATAAACTTACTTTTAAAACATTAATGTATATATATATTCTATTAGAAATTAAATATAGAATTGACAAAACTCAAAAGTGACTTAAGGGATGCAGATGAAATAATAAATAATTGAACATTAAATTTCATCAGAGATTGTAAATTAAGGAGGATGAGTGAATGACTAAAATTAATAATATTTGGGCTTTGGCAAATATCAACCAATTGATTCACTAATCACTTAAGTCCACACTCCCAAGACCCCGTCACCTACTTGATTACTGACTTACTGTGCTGTGACTACTGTCAAGACTCATTATCCACTGGGCTCATCAGCGTGATCAGCCACATTAATTTTGGATGGAATGATAGTCCTGATATCTCAGTCGTATTAAGTATCAGTGTTGAGAATGACAGTGTGTGAAATGAGCAGGAGCAGTACTGGACTCGTAAGCTTAGCGCGCGTAAGCATAATCATCTCTCTCAGTTGGCATATTTTAGAAATTTCCTTAGTTTAAGATTCAATGAGCAGCAATTCAAATATAGTATGTGTATTTCCTAAATGACGCTATGTGTAGGAATGGGACACGCTACTTTTATTATCTTAAAAAGTACACACGACTTTTTGCATTGTGACATTTTCTAATTTGTTGATTAGAATACAATTATTGATAAAATGATTACGGAAATCTGAAACAGAGTAAGGAACATATAATGAAGACAAAACAAAATAATTATGAATTATCAAATTCAAGAATATAAAATAAAAATATGGAAAACCATAAACATTTTGAACAAACTACAGGGGCTTCACTACTGTTAAGGAAATTAGGAACCAAAAAAATGTCCAAATTAGAGCATATTTGCTAAAACTTATAATAAATTTGTTTGATCAAACATGTAAATTCCACAACTCAATTGAAAAGTTTTTTTAAAACAATTTTATAATTTTTTTTCAGGCTGTTTTTTTTTTTCCATTGAAAAGTTTTTTTTTTTTTTGTGCGGAAAAAAAAGTAGCTGTTTTTTTCGTTTTCCCCAACACCATGAGTTATATGAATAATGATGGATAGTATAACGTTTCATAGCCTGGAGACTTACACACACAAGTATTCTAGTTTCATTCCCTTCAACTAATCTCACTTTTTCTCTCATAATCCATGGTTCGATTGTGCTTGTTCTCTAGCCATTCATGCTAGAGGACTATGATATCTGGAGTGGAAAAATTTCGTTCTCCTATTCTCGCTAATTTTCATAAAGCTAGAAAATCGTTGCAGGGATACCGTATCCGACAAGCAAAGCTGGCTTTCATCAAACTGAAGTGCGCTAACATCCTTGTCGTTCTACCTACTGGACAAATCTTTTGGCTCTTGCCCAAAAACGGATCTCTAGCACTTCTTGTAAAATCTGCTGTCATCCTCTTTATTGATCTGATCGATTCTAATTGCTAATTCTTCAACTGAAAGCAGCATCGTCTTCGGGCCTCATATTCTTCACACCACGTGAGCCACCGATTCCTGCATTCCTCTGCCTTACTCCTCCCTCAGCTGTCTATAGCCTTTGACGTGATTATCATTTTGACTCGGGTGCATGGACCCCTGACAATCTATGATATGTTTGAGAAAGGCGCGGTGGCCAGATGGCATTCTCATACCAGAGTTTTGAGAGAAGTGTATTATGCTTCCGTGCTCTTATCCTGGCTCCTCATTCAAACTTATTACTCTCTTGTCTCCATACTAAGCGACTTTCCATCAAGTGTTGAGCTAGACATGTCAAACCTATATCGAAAAAAGGGAAGCCGCTTCTGATTAAAATAATAATAAACTAACGCTCTATAGCTCTCACTGTATTCTATCTAAATTCTTTGAAACCCTTCTCAACTCTCATTTCTTAGATTTCAATCTTGGAAACTCATTCAATCTGCAGTATGGCTTTCGGCGTCAGAGATCTCATACGATATACTTTCCTATCTAACCAAATTTATGATTTTTCGCTCTTAGGAACTTTACCGGGAGACTTGACGTGGTGGCGATCTGACATATAAAAGCATTATTGATGGGCTTTGTGCAGCGTCACTGCTCTACAAGCTCCCCTCCTTTAGGGTTTTCCTCTCTTCTCTTTGTTGCTTATGTCTAGCTTTTTTCAAATGCTCAATGTCGGATTGTTGATGGGGCACTTCTTACCTTTTCTGTCAAGTTAGTGGATAGTTCCTCAAGGTATCTGTACTTAATCACTACTTTTCAATTACATGATCTTCCACCTGCACTCTAAGTCTATCCATCAATTATGCTGATAGACTCGACCCTTTTCATTCTTCAACTCATTTCTCTCGCCTTAATCTTTCCAATTCTATTCTCAGCTGATCTGGAATAGAATTTTCGGATTGAAGTTTTCCAAACCTTGAATGAAATTCAATTCTTTAAAAACCAGTTCTATAAATCTCTTCTCCAAACACCTATATAAACTTTCCTTCCTTTCGCATGGTTCTCTCGGTTTCCGTGACATATAAACAATCCTAGGCTTAAATAACCAAAAAGTTCTTGGGAAACTCGCAAAACAACGGTTTGCTAGGGATGGCTAAAGAAACTGGAAGGTTTATGTTTTAGACTGCGAGACTTTTTTTCTCTCTCAGGTTGTACCCGAGTGTTTCTCATACCGACAGTATGACAAGTACTGCTCTTCATATCTGGGGAGAGAGCCTGGTCTTCACAAGACTGGTTGGACAGTGTCGAGTCAAGACCAAAAGCTTATAATCTCTTCTGTACTTTCAGTTCACTTGACCCTCTATCTTTGCGGTGCCGATGTTGTTGCTTTTATCTCTATCCTATAGGGCAGCGTGCTCAAGGGAACTTTCACTTGCGTTCCACCACCCTTTATGAACGCCCTCGTGAACACAAGGGAGTGCTGTTTATCTGCACACGAGGTTTTAGTTGACATGTAACTCCTGGCTAGTCGCTGCTGATGATTCCTTCTTTCCCACACCTCTGTTCTGTGGAATTCTCTTCCATCTTCTGTATATCCTGTTGAATTTAATCCCTCTCACTTTAAAGCCTGTGATATGGATTGTGGCTCTTCTAGAGCAGCGGTCTCCAAACTTTTTTGATCGCGTACCCTGAGAAGAAAATAAATTAATAAGTTGCCTCTATACGCGACTGTGTTAATATAGTATATATATATATTTATATAATATATAATTATATATATAGTTAATATATATATATTATATATATATATATATAATATATATATACTATATATATATATATATTATATATATATATATAGATTATTATATATATATATTATATATTACATATATATATAAACTCGTGGACAAATTTAGTGCATCACCACGTAAACTATAATGCTAATCTTCATTGTTTTGTGAAATAGACTAGAGTGAGGCGTTTGGTTCTATATATTATTGGTCATACCTAACTTCGGAGGGTACTACCGTACTGTTAAGCTCACCGTGTATGGAACAAAAATGCATTTAATAAGACACAAAAATTAACGAAAATCGAACAGTACGTTCATAGGAGAACAAGATGCAAAGGAATCCAACGCAACTAATGAAACAAATCCTAATGCTGTAAAGTCATAGCTTGACAAGGGGACTGTCACATGGAAAGAATCGTCAAGAAGACAGTAGGAACGTGCGATAGGTAAGTTATCACACTGTCGGAAGCAGGCCATTCTCGGAGACAGGTGGCAGCAACTCGGGGTAAACCAATCGATGGTCAGTCGATACCTTCGTCGTTTCAGGAAGACTGGCGAGCAAACCGTATGAACGCAATGGTCGGGTCGCTCCTCTGGGCCACGTCTGAGAGAGATGAAAGATTCCACGATATCTAGCAGTGCCTTCGTATCGTTGCCAAACAAAACAGTGTATCAAACAAAAAAATTGCTACAAACTAAGCTCCATGAGGTTAGGAATTTGATCCATTTCACGAGCGTACAGGTAAGAAGACGATCAGAATAAGTGAATCGAGTACGTATTACAAGGTCGGCCATCGACCCTCTCCTGATCTGGATCCATTGCTAATATTTACATTATTTTACATTGTATTGGATATTGGACACCTTCTCAGATGAAGTCGAGTCACACTACAAATGGACCAGACAATAGGAGTCCAGCGATTTTGGAGACGGTCTGCGTGAGCACTTTTACTGCTCTGCAATATCTCCCCAAGGATTTCTTTTGGAGGATCGCTCTTTGATAGTGTGGTCACAGGCATATTTGTATTGGTTGCTCGGACGACACTTGAATATCGTAAGAGCAGATGAACAAGCTAACGGCTAAAGTATGCGGAAGACAATCCTCCAAGAGGATATAGTGCCTTTCGCGTCCTTATTTGGCGTCCATTTTTTGTTAGAATCCATGACAACTGCCACACAGCACAATGCACAGGTCGTCCAACGGTCTACCTACAAAGGTAAGGGATCAGGGACTCACTGGCATTTTGCTGCAGAGAGGCCACATGGAATTCCAGTTGAACAGCCTTGTTTGGGATTTGTTGGTAGACGTGTTCGAGCCCGTAGAACAGTGCTCGTCCACACTCAGCGGAGCTTGAAAATGCTTTGAAACATCGCCGCAGGAGAACAATCTCACATGATCATTTCACAATGCCGAATCGCTTGGAGGAAGTTGAAGGGTGCAGAGGTTGTAATAACATTATTATACACTATTATATGCATTTAACATTGTAATTTGTAGAATATGTTGTCGATTAATAAAATCATCATATCATATTTTTTTCGTTTT
>JABUQX010101353.1:2500-18558 GCA_015478945.1 Trachelipus rathkii | reverse complement strand
ACATAATCCCAATAAAAGTAACATAATAAAACACACATAAAACTAATCTCAATTAAAGAAAAATATCGAAGCTTTTGCACATATAACATCCCAATCATAACCAAAGCTCTAGGGAATACAAAATCGATAGGGTATAAATGCCATCATGGATAGATCCCCCTTCACAAAGTCTATTGCACAACCAGGAAGAAAAATCAACTCACGTTGGAAGAAAAAGCATTGATTTGGTCACCTGAAAAGAGAGGCTCGAAAGGGGCAAAGCTGGATCCAGTAAATTTACACAATGTATTTAAGTTTTTAGTGATATAAGTTTTAATATGTAATAAAGTGTAATTTTCTAACATAATTTTTGGCTAACCAGGGTTCAAGTAACAATATATATATATATATATATATATATATATATATATATATATATATATATATATATATATATATTTATAATATTTTTATATATATATATATATATATATATATATATAACCTTATATATATTATATATCTATATATATTCTTTATAACATATATATATATATATATATATATATATATATATATATATATATATAACAACATCTATATAATATACTAACATAGATAAAAAGAGTTAAATATATATATATATATATATATATATATATATATATATATATATAATGAGTAAATGCCTTTAAGGTAAAAAATGAACTAAAGGAGAATTTTAAGGTCCTTTTAAATTTTTAAAAATATTGTACTAATTTATTTACTAGATAAGTCTTTTCACATTAGCTTTCAGCCAAACGAGGAACTCTGTCAGATGTGTTACATAAAGAACTAAATTTAAAAATCAAAAAATTAAATAATTATTATAAAAAATCTAAAAATCAAGTAATATTAGAAAGTTTTTGGATTAATTTCTTAAAAATGGTGTGGAGTTTAAGATGTTGTTGTTTGAATTGGATCCAATTGGGGAGATCGTTTTTGTATCGGTAAAGTTTTTGTGTTGTTTATAGAAAGATTCGGTGAGAGTTTTCTAAGGTGTTGGAAATTTCTATGTTAATTATTGGTGATATAGGGGGTGATATCCTAATTACAATGTTATTTTAGGGATCTATGTATGGTGAGGCAGTTTGGGTTGTTCTG
The DNA here is from genome assembly GCA_015478945.1 of Trachelipus rathkii. Lineage (NCBI taxonomy): Eukaryota > Metazoa > Arthropoda > Malacostraca > Isopoda > Trachelipodidae > Trachelipus > Trachelipus rathkii. The sequence continues at coordinate 17,436 of JABUQX010101353.1, read as the reverse complement.
TAAGAAGATCATATTTGTGTTGATATTGTCTGCGTTGGAAGTCATGAGTTTCTCCAATATAAGTTAAGGCAAGGGATCTTGTAGATACATTGGGAGTAGAGGTTATGATATCCCTCTACTTCTACCTCAACATGTATCTACAAGATCCCTACCCACTAACTGCAACCTTTACTATATTGGAGAAGCTCATGACTGTCGCAGATAATATCAACTTACAAATATGATCTTCTCTGAAAACAAGCTCTACTTCAAACCCAAATCACAATAGATATCACCCATGTTTGCCAACAGCAGAACACCTACACCTCAATTCTGTATGGCTTCTTTACAAGCTTTGGCTAATAAACGATCTCTAATTCCCATCTTAAAATCTTAAACAACATCTTAAACTCCACACCATTGTTTGAAATTATTCCCAAAACTTTCTGTGCACGATTACAAATTTTATAATGATCTATGTAATTTTTGATTGTGAGGCTTGGTTCTTTATGTGGCACATCTGGCAGAAAGGGGGCCTCGTTTGAAGCTGTGAAAAGACCCATCTACTAAATATTGGTACATAATATTTTAAGGGTAAGTCTTAAAACCCTTTCCTTGGTTCATTTTTACAGCAAAAGGTGACCCCCGCCATTATAAATATTATAAAAACGTCTTAAGCTTTTTTTTTTTTATATAATATATATATATATATATATATATATATATATATATATATAACTGTAATAACATATATATGTATATATATATATAACTCTTCAATTGCTAATAACTATATATATATATAATATATATATATATATATATATATATATATATATATATATATATATATATATATATATAAGCTGAAATACGATAGGGAATCTTTGTGAGACATAAAAGCATGCATGTCATTAGAGTGATGCAGCTCTGTAAGAGGCTATTGCAAGTCTCCTGCATATCACTTTAAAATCCTCTGGTGAACCCCTTCATACTTTCATACCGTAATGTATTGTATTAAAACTTACTTGTTTGGCATCTCTTTCTTCCCAAAAAAAGAGACGCCAAAACAAGGAGCTGTGATTGGTGGAAGAGCCCAGGAAGGGACGCTGCCAAGGAAAGCTCGGGAGTATTAATTCAGACCTCATGCGAAGAGGTCATTTAGAATAGGAATTAGTGCCCAATCTCTTATTGTTAGTTTTACGTGTGATTTATTGTATTGCTAACGACGATTTGTGCATAATAATATCCTATTTACTTATCTGATTAAAACCGTATTTGTCATTGTCATATCACTATCATAATAAAGCCACTATACAGAAGTAACTATTAATCAATTCCCCGGTTAGTGAATGAATGTTCATTAATCATTTGATAGCCGGAGTGATTTCGGCCTATACATCACTGGAGACCCCAGTAGTGACAGCTAAAACCCCTAATTTTGAGTCAGATACGTTATAAAATTGAAAAAAAAAATCAATTACTTTTGTATTTAAGTGCTTAAAATAGTGATATTGGACAAATTAAATAAATTATTTGAGTCAAAATAATAACAACGTGAAGAATTAAGCTTCTTATTAACCTCATTTGATAATAAGAAAGAAAAGTCGTTGTTAGAACAATTCGGATAGCAACAGAAAAAAACCGTTTGCTATTTCGAAAGTTTGGGATTTCAAACCAAGCTCTATATTAGGCCTAAATCCTCAAACGCCTAAACTTGACTCAAAAACGACTCCACAAAATAGAGTCAGTAATTCAAGACTCTAGAAAATGGTATCAACCAAGAAGCTGAGTCTGCGGACCCAAGCGAAAAATACTTCAAAAGGAGTTAAGGGAAAGGGAAAATCTCCTTCCCCCCAACGAATGCCGCCCTCGCATGATGACGCAGGGCCATCTGTTTCTTCATCAGAGGCTGAGTTGGAAATCACGCCCCAATCTTCCCGCCAAAAAGGGAGGACGAGGCGTCCTGATAACGACTCACCATTAAAAACATTCAGTCAACTAACATCAAGTCAGTTACCAACCTTTGACCCTTATGATGTTATAAATTGGTTAAGTGCCACAACAACGATCTTCAAACTAAATCATATAGAAGATACTCACGAACGTGTTCGTTTATTGGCCCCAATTTTGCCCACCAATTTGGTCTCAAAAATTAAATTCCCCCTTCAAAATAACGCTTATCGTCTTCTATTGGAAAATATCGAAGAAGTTTACCTTCCCGCCTTAAGAAATAGGATAAGAGACGTATTCAAACAAGGCATGACACCCGATGAGTTGCCAAGTGAATATCTCCATCGAGTGAAGGGAGTGCTGGGAAACAAAAGCTTCGATGTTTTGGTGGAACATAACCCTAAATTTGCCAGTGACCTATTCTTAGAACAGATGCCCCAAAATGTCCAGATGTCAGTCTATTCCCTGGCCAAAGAAAATGACCTACATAGAATGGTCAAGGTGGCAGATGACCTTTACAGGAACTTTGTTCGAAAGGGAAGAAATTACCAAAACCCAACTATGAACAGACTTGGAGTTCTGTAAAGCTCTATGCCAGGAAACAAAGACCAGCCCCGAAAACAGACTCCGCCTGCCCACCGCTTCGCGCGCGCACAAGAGCGCCAAACATGAAGCTGGTCACAGCGGTGAAAGCCAGCTGTCCCGCCAGATGGCCGACCTCACGAAGACAGTGAACGAGATTGCCCGCTCACTACAGCTGTTCATTCAAAGCCAGCCCGACACAGCTGAGAGAGGAAACCTGACACGCGACAAAAGTAGGTCACGACACGCAAGGTCAGATGCAAATGGCTATAGTAAGGCGTTTACTAACGCTGTGAATGAGCTCTGTTTCTATCATTCCCGCTATCTCTTCAAAGCCTACCGATGTGAGGGTAATGAATGCCCTATGTATCCATTGTTATATAATCAGGGCGAAAGAAATGCCATACACAATGTCCCATCATCGTCGGGAAACGAATAAATTGGCTGCGCAAATCTCCAACTAACAGCAGCCATAAAAATCCTACTCACAACAGAAAAGTGAGATTTAAAAATACCATCCAAGTGATAAATGATCATCACACGAACAGTGATAAGTGTAAGGAAATAAACTTAGAAAATCCAAGCGCTGGTGAATTAAATAACAGCTATATCAATCATACTAATGCTATTAACATTAATAAAAATAGTGGCAAAATTACTACTGCCACCACTACTACTACTACTACTACTACTACTACTACCATTAATAATAATAATAATAATAATAATAATAATAATAATAATAATAATAATAATAATAATAATAATAATAATAATAATAATAATAATAATAATAATAATAATAATAATAATAATAATAAAAATAATAATATTATTATTAATAATAACATGAACAATAATGACATTGAAAATGATCAAAATATAGAAACAACTACCAGCACTAACCAAGTGGAAAATATTAATCCCATTATAAAGAACCATGAAATTGAAAATATTGAATTAATAAATAAACATTTTATCAATGAACCATCATTAAGTCATCAAAATGTACAAGGAATGCATGATCCTTCTTGCTTAAAGAAATTTAAAAATTCAAAAATGAAATATGGTAGTAGTCCGAGAAACAAAAATATATCAATGTATAAAGATATTATATTAAATAGTACCGATGTCAACACAGGTCTTGAAACAGATGTTTCAAATTATATGGGTAATGTACAAACTAATAATATCATCACTCTTGTCAACCCGATGCATGCGGGGTATGTCTTTTTTTCAATCAAATTTTTTAAATGGGAGGGGTGTTACAGACAATACAAGTAAAAGTGGAAGCAATGAAGCAAATATCCTGTCAGACCCGACTGATTTAAGTGCTGTTAACGATCACTGCTTAAGTAGTAAGACTGTTACAGCCGATGTTGAGGGAGACAGAAGGATTTGCAAGATTGACAACTTGACCTTGTATGTAGTCTATGACACATTAAATAAGGTCGATTACCTGGTCGATTGTGGCTCGGTGAAAAGTATCCTGGCGAGCAGTGCTTCTGACCATCACAAAGCACCCCTAGGATACATGCTTGCAGCCAATAACTCAAAAATCGCTATTTATGATGTTAAAAATATTAAAATTGACTTGGGATTGGGACGTAAATATACTGAAACTTTTTATTTGGCTAATATTCAGACAAACATTTTAGGTCTATCATTTTTGAAGAATTTTGAGATGGGCATTGATTTTAAACGTGATTTATTAATAGACTCAGTCACAAATAATACTTTAAAATTGAGTAGGAATATGAATTTTAATATTAATAATGTGCCTACCTCTTCTTCCTCAAATCTCTCTCTCTCCTCCTCCCTCTGTGCATGTTCCTCCTAGTTCTCTAAATTTTAATGAAATATTAATGAGATATAAAGAGTTATTTGTAAACCCCTATCTACCCGAAAACCACCATATAAAATTGAAACAAATGAAACGGTGGGATGAAATTTTTGAAAAACATAAAAATAAAAATAAGAGAATGAGCACAGCCTTAATAGGTGAGGACGGCCAAGAAACTTCTGATGAAAAGGCCGCTTTTATCCCAGAAAAAGTATTAATAGAACTAGCCAACACCTACCCTTATAAAGTAAACATAAAGGGACCCCCGATCTCACTCAGACCCAGGAGGGTCCCCCACAAGCTCTACGCTCAAACTAAAGCGGAACTTGACAATCTTGTAGCCACAGGAGTCCTACGCCGTAGCAATTCGCCCTGGTCTTTTCCTATGAGTGTTCTAGAGAAAAGTGAAAATCGAGTGAGAATAATTTCCGATTTTAGAGAACTGAACAAAAGAGCTGAAATAGAAACCTATGGTCTTCCGCACCTGCAGGATGCCATGTCCAACCTGAAGGGGAGCCGGCTGTACACTCGTTTGGATTTAACCCAGGCCTTTTACGGGGTGCCACTCCACCCCGACTCCCAGAAGTACTTTACCATCACTTCAAACGTCGGTTCTTTCACCTACAGGAATCTTCCGATGGGGTACGTCTCCTCCCCGTTTATATTTCAAGCTTACATTGATACGGTCATACAAGGCCTCCCCAACACCCAGGCTTACATGGATGACATCTTGATTCACACACAGACCGAAAATGAGCACAAAATTCTACTGGAGAAGGTACTAAGGAGATTAAAATACCTACATATCAGTATAAATCCTGCTAAGTGCCAAGTTGCAGAAAAAGAGATTGACTACCTCGTATACACCATCAATGAAAGCGGTATAAAACCAAACCATGAAAAAATTGGGGACATACTAGACACCCCAAAGCCCAGAACTATAAAGGAACTAAGAAGTTTCCTTGGAAAAGTGGGTTTTTACCGTAGTAGCACCCCGCTTTTCGCTGAAATAACAGCGCCCCTCAATCTGTTCTTAAAAGGAAAACCTTACTCGAACCGCCGTATTAGCTGGAACCCCCTGGCAGACAAAACCTTTGAAAATGCTAAAAAGGCTGTTAAAAATGCCTCTGTGCTTGCCTACCCAGGCACCTCCCCTACTTATAAAATTATCATACATACAACAGATGTATCTACAGGAGCTGTCATCTTATCCGCTACTGACGGAGGCGATAAGCCTATTGCCTTCTACAGTTCCGTCCTCTCTCCCACGGAAAGAAATTATGACCAGGCCAACCGACTGCTAGTCTGTCTGACGAAGGTCTTCAGAAAGTACGGATATCTGCTTGCAAATAAGAACATTAAAATAGAAACCCAATCAAGAGAACTCATAATGAAATATAAAAGGATAAATGATGATAAAAATTATAATGTACGAGAAATTAGGAGCTTAAATTTGCTCAGTAGTTACAAAGTTTCCTGGGAATTAATCACAAAAAAGACCAATCCACTTTCTGAATACCTACTGATAAATAAAATTAAAAATGATGATCAAAATAATGAAGAAATTGAAAATAATGACGAGCAAACAGAGCTCCTCACCACGCCTCCACGTACGAACGCTGTGATTGGCTCTACTACCTGCAAATCGACCAATCAGAGCGAAGCTTCGAATCCACTCCACGTGGACTCACATCCGAACCTTCCAACCGCATATAGCTATGAAGAACCCTCCCCTACCTTAAAGGAACGTTATTACCAGGCCATAAAGGTAAACGACACACGCGCCACGGTCAACATTCCACGAGAAGGAAACAATGCCGAGACTTTAACTAACCACAATATAAACAAAGAACATTCCACGCATGTTTCTCATGGGAAAAAGGCAGATTTAAATCCCAAAGGGTTAACGACAGCTGATAGAGTAGAGATAGAAAGAAAAGAATTAAAGAAATTAAATGATAAAGTACCCATAAGAAAAATTGATGAAGTAAATGATATCTTAATAGAGAATCATCGAATAAATTTAATTCAACACTGTAATGAGGCTCACCTGGAACTAACAAAACGCTTCAGGAAAGAAATTAATTATGCTGAGATTAGCGAAGACCAATTAAAGGATGAATACCTAAATTCACTACTTACAAATAAAGAAAAAAGTTCTTTAATTATAAGAAAACAACAGTTTTGGTTCAAGAAAACCGAGATCTCTCTCTACGTGGATGTATCTTTAAATTATGCCAGAGTCATCCTCCCCGACCGCCGAGTGGACGACATTATTCGTATGACTCATCTCCAGGGACACCTGGGTACTTCTCGATGTCTCACTGCTCTGAAAGCTGACTTTGTATTCCAAAACATGCATAAAAAGGTCAAGGCACTCGTACGAGCGTGCCCCCAATGTCAGATAGCCAAGGTAGGGCGCGGCATAAACCCAATTTACGGGAAGTACAAAGAGGTGTCCTACAAGTTTCAAGCTATCAATGCTGACATTTTGAAATTGCCTGTCTGCAGAGGATATAAGTATCTATTAAACTCTCATCAGACCGGGTTACTATCATTTATTGGTGGCCTACCCCTTGAAAGATATTACAAAAGAGACAATAGTTAAGAGCATCTAATTAAACCGAACTCATCGCCGCACATAGTAAATTCCTAGCAACCTTATCACAGATAAAGTGGGAATTATACGTTCACATAATATTGGAAGTAACAAATAGTAACTGTTGGAAATTAATGCACACAACGACCGCAAGTTACGCGCCTTTTTCGAACAGCAAGATCGATAACGGTAACGAATAGATTGATTATCAATATGTTTTTAAGAACCTATGCTAGCAGAACCGAGCACTGGAGAGACAAGAGTTGTAGACGTTCTTCCCCTTTGTCTTGTTCTCCCTTCAGGGCCTCGCCCCTATCTCAGAAGTCGGGAGGCGAGTCTGTCCGCAGTAAATTGTTGTACGGCAAGAATAGAACATCCTGACGGATTGGACGTAGACCAAACTTCTGTCCCAGTTGAGTGGTACCAAAATATCCTATGATACCTATATGTTGAAAAACTGGAAGGCTGGCCTGGTGATAATGCAAAAACCGTTAGCCCAGAGAACTTAATCTTACGATAATAGATAATGTGTTCTTACACTCTGCAAATCATATAAAGGATGCGAAAATAATATTACTTGGGCGCAAGAATGTACAACGTTACAAGCGTTGAGAAGGCTCTCACCAAAATAACAACAGGTCCTGTATAAGCAGGGTCTTCGGAGTCGCTTATCAAAAGAAATTTCCTCGAACTGCGGGGACTCCGACTCCGACTCACTTAAATTCAAATTTGGATTTTCGGACCTTCTCCTCTGACTCCGACTCCAACTTAAACAAGAAATTGTTTCACGTCGGCTCACCCTGACTGCCGACTACACCTTTAAACAAAAATTTTCGAACTCGCTCCGACTCCGACTCCACTTAAACAAAAAATTTTCGACTCCGCACTCACCCGACTCCGACCCCCAGCAGACAAATTCAAAAATTTCACGTACTCTTGACTTAGGTATTAGTCGCCTAGTACAGAGTTACAGTAAAAACATTTTTTGTTTCAACAATTTATTTTTCGCTTGCTTTTGAGAATAAAAAACTATACCACTTTTCCAATGAATCTAATCTCCCAAATGCTATATGGTAAAATACCGTAAAGACATAAAGATACAGGCGCAACACATGACAACAACTATATTTCAGTTTCGGAAACAAATTTTTATAACGTAATATAATGCAAATAATTTTATTTTTTTATAAAACAGCCACTTATAAAATAACAGTTATATACTTTTCACTAGTATTGAATAATAATAATAATAAGTTAATAATAATTAATAATAAGAATAAGTAATAATAATAATAATAATAATAATTAATAATGAATAATAATAATAATTAATAATAATAATAATAATAAGAATAATAATAATAATAGAATAATATAATAAAATTAACAATAATAAATATTAAAAGCATTAAAAGACTCTCTTAGAATTAAAAAACCAAAAAATTTCTGTCAAAAATTAAAAGAACTGCATTTTATAAAACTTTAGGAATATATATATATATATATATATTATATATATATATATATATATATATATATATATAGTATATATATAATAAATATTATAATATATATGATATATATATATACTTATAATATATAATATACTATAGGACCTTAAGTAAACCCATGGTAACTCAAAATAATTTAGTATTGAAAAGGTTGGTAATAATTTTTTATTGTTAGGTAAAGAAAAATTAAAAAAATTTATTTGCTAATAAAAGAAGCTTTACTCGTTTTTATTTTTTGAGGCTTGTTATTTCGACGTAAATATTGTATTATTTGTGTCACATAGTAAATGATTGTACTCACGTGAAATAAAGATTATTAAAAGACGTAATATATAGATATATATATATATTAGATATAGTAGATATACTATAATTATTATACTAATAAGTATATATAAATATTTATAATAATATATAGATATAATAGTAAATATATATATTAGGGAGTATATATATACCTAAGAAATTGTAATATTAATTATATATATAATTAGATATATATATATATATATGGTCAGTATTGTTTTTACATGCTCAAGATAATGTAAACTAAGAGAGGAGAACGGGGCATGGCTGCACGTTTACAGATTACCAACAAAGTGTGAGTAATATATTAATTGAATATCAGCCGAAAATTCTAAGATGCGGATTTAACTTTTTTTTTTTTTTTTTTTTTTGAAGTAAAATTTTTTTTTTTGTAACTAAAAGAAAACCCTAGTGGTTAAAACCGCAAAGATGCAGGAGTCGGGTGCTCTCGGCTCGCGTGCCCGGTGGAACAGACGGGTGAGGACTATCCGCGCACCTCGGGGATTGTCACCGGAACCCCCCGCTCTTTGGGTCTTTGGGTGTCGCGGGGTTCCTCCGACCAATCTCCCTTCCGGGGTTATTGTAAAGACGTCCCCCACTCTGTCCCCTGTCGGCTCGAGGCCCCCTAAAAAAAACTTTTAAAATTTTCCACAAAAAAACAAACAAAAATTATTATACCAAATTTAGGGGCTCGAGCCGGAACGGTGCGGACAGAGGAGGGGAGGAGCGTTTTCATACCCCACGCGATTAAGGGATGTCGCGAGAACCCCCGCGACACACAAAAACCAAAGAGCGGGGGTCCACGGAGACCATCCCAGGGATGGGGGGATTAGTCACCCCCGTCGAAATAAAGTAGTCCCACGCGGATTAAGAGGACACGAGAAGACCCCGCCACTCGCTAGCCGATACTTATACCACACTCACGGTTTACCTTTGAAATCACCAGGAAATATAATGCGCGTTAGAGTATAAAAAAAAAAAAATTACTCAAAAAAAAAAAAAAAATAGATATAATCTCCATCGCTTAGAATTTTCCGCTGATTCAAATTATATAATTTGTTTTACTGTCTTCTGCTCAGTTACTCTAGCTATATAAGGGTGAGCATTAAAAAAACTGACCATATATATATATATATTTAAGATATATATAATTATATATATATATATATATATAGATATAATATATATATATTATATACTATATATATAATATATATATATATATTATATTATATATATATATATATTATTATATATATTATATATTATATATATATTATATATATATATAATATATAATATATAATATATAATATATTAATTATTATAATTATACTACAACAGCGATATTGAGAACAAAATAATGAATATTTACGTTGAAATAAACCTAAAAATTAAAAGAAAAATGAGTGGAGTATTGAATGACTTTGAAATCACAAAAAATTAAAAAAGTAAGCTAGTTTGTCTACTATCAGTAAACGAAATTTTGCATTGGAATTTCTTAAATAAAAATTATTACCAACCTTCCCACATATAATACTAAAATTATTTGAGGACCATGATACTTATATATATATTTATATTAGTATATATATATATATATTATATAATATATATTAATATATATATATAATTATATACTATACTATATTTATATTAATATAATATTATATAATATATATATATAATATATAATTATAAGATATTAATATATATTATATATAATATATATATATATATATAATATATAAAATATACATATAAAAGATACCTAAAATACATAAAAACTCAGAAAATTCACCTTGAGACCTATTGTTAATAATATATGTGCAGAACGTTACACACGAAAATGGCCCCAAATATTCTTGAACAGCATTATTCTTACCATATCTTTAAATAACTCTTTCATAGTTTAATCACAAATAATGAATCATTATGTAAATTATCAACTTAAACTGAAGCCACTTAAATATATTCGCCTCATAGAGTTGTTAAAATCTTTGTTCATAAAATGTACCGGTTTTTGAACGATTGACATAATAATTAATGAAGTGTATCACTCAAACTCAAATAACCTACCCACCCCCCCAGATATATCAGAACAACATATGAGAACCTTATATTAATTTGTTGTTTGTACTCAAACACCGCTTAAATTTAAAGAAAACATATATCTATCTAAAAACTGATGGAGTGCCGATGGCTCACCACTTGGACCTACATTGCTGACTTCTATATGTCCATTCTGGAAAAACAAAATCCTTCTTGAAACAAACAACTTTAAAACCGTATTTTACATAAGGTATGTCCACGACACCCTCACTATTTTTAGGAACATAGATGCTAATATACATCAGTCATCAATAAAATTCAAGAGTGTACATGCTTAAAATTCACTAATACGAAATCTATAGGTTAATAATGTTATCTGTCTTTTAGATATCAAAAATCAATGTTAATTCTGACGGCTCAATATCTACAGACATGCATGTCAAACCCACTGATAAGGGTCTGTATATGCAACTATGGATCCACATTCACGACTATTTAACAAAGGAATGCTATCGGAAAAATTCTTAGTTTACAGAGCATATACAACCTATGTTTCAAACTGAAACATTGTAATGAAGAGAAATTGGCCGCATAAGGAAAAATTTAATATAATAATTGTTGAATCATTAAAACAATATTCAGTTAAAATTTTAAAATAAAACCCTTACAAAATTATATAAAAAGAAAAGTAAAAATAATAAGAAAAATTCTATAAATTTCTTCTTCAAAACTTTTAATGCTATTTGTCAATAAGGAAGAAGAAGTGCCTTCGTAATATTTTGATTTCTCACCTCAAAACTAAAGAAACCTCAAAAATTAAAGTCAGGTCAGACTATATACCATAAGTCCAAACAACTAGCATCTTCCTTTACACAAGAGATGCTTGCCCGACAACCATCACGTTGTGTTACCAATTTAACTGCCCTGAGTTTAGACTGTACGTCGATCCATATAAATTGCGTTAAACGAAGAACTAGATTTGTCGGAACAGGGCATATCAACCTCTACAGTCCCAGCAAACTTTAACAATTCAATACGTGCACCATGGTCAATCAACTAGATTAGTAATATTTCTAAACAATTCACAATATTATACGGTCATGTGAAGTCCAGAAACTTGAAATTGCGGAGGCCTTCTAATCAAACACGCAAACCAGACATTAAAATAAAAATTTTATGTATTTATCAGTCAAACTCAATATCATATGATTTTACTTATTATATATGAATTTAAAGACTCATTCGCTTACAAGAAATAATCCTCTGAAGATCTCTCAAGTATATAGAGACGAAACGCGTCGGTAAATCTATGTTCTTATATTCTTCTTTCTTTTCTCCTGTATATTATTTTCAAAATTATTTTAAGGAAATAAAATTAGTACAAAATAAATACCTTATAGAACGTTTATGTGGAGAAATAAAACTCAAAAAAACTTTAATAATAATATATAATAATAAAATAATAAATAATAATAATAATAATAATAATTTAATAATAATAATTAAATAATAATAATAATAATAATAATCCAATAGATAATAATAATCATAATAATAAATAGTTCTCTAAATTTTCGACTCCAACTCCGACTCCGACTCCACTTACACAGGAATCTTCGACTCCGACTCCGACTCCGACTCCACTTGCACAGAATTTTCCTCGAAACTTAAAGGATGCGAAATATTTACTGGTCAAGAGTCAACAGTACAACGTTGGGAAGCTCTCACCAAACTCCGCAGCCCCTTATAAGGTCATCAAGATAACCAACAGTAATGCTCACATTATAAAGGGAGATAAGGTGGTAGTTGAGAACTTAAGAAACGTCAAAAAAATCTTCTACAATCTAGTTCCCGCACCCTTCTGATATCTCTATAAGAAAAAACTCGGAAATAAATTGAAAATAGAATATGGAAGAAGAGGCGGGATACAGAAAGAATAATCTCTTGAGGAAAATAGAGTTTAAAGACGTGGCATTATTTTGGTTAATTAATAACGAGGACAAAAGCGTTGTTAACGGTGTGAAATTAAAATATCCATATTTTGTAGTTCTTTCTCCTCCTTCCCCGAGTAGTGTTCCGTCTGTTCTTCTTTCCACTTTACTTTGCATTTCATGTACAATTCAGAAGGCGGGTGTGGAGAAGGATGTCGGTGAAAACAGAAACCCAGGCGTCACCTCGGTTTGCTGAGGCCGACAATCCTTCCAAGACTCAAAGGTCACCAAATTCTAAGCTGAAATACGATAGGGAATCTTTGTGAGACATAAAAGCATGCATGTCATTAGAGTGATGCAGCTCTGTAAGAGGCTATTACAAGTCTCCTGCATATCACTTTAATATCTTCTGGTGAACCCCTTCATACTTTCATACCGTATTGTATTGTATTAAAACTTACTTGTTTGGCATCTCTTTCTTCCCAAAAAAAGAGACGCCAAAACAAGGAGCTGTGATTGGTGGAAGAGCCCAGGAAGGGACGCTGCCAAGGAAAGCTCGGGAGTATTAATTCAGACCTCATGCGAAGAGGTCATTTAGAATAGAATTAGTGTCCCAATTACCTATGTTAAGTTTTACGGTGATTTATTGTAATGCTAAAGTACGATTTGATGCACATTAAATTAATATCTATTTACTATCTGATTAAAACCGTATTGTCATTGTATCAATTATCAACTATCCATAATAAAAGCCACTACGTTGGAAAAGTAAACTTCATTCAAAATTCCCCGGTTTTAATGAATGTGTTTTTATTAATCATTTGATAGCTGGAGTGATTCCAGTGTATGTATATATATAGTATATATATACTATATATATATATATAATATATATAAAGATAGAGATTATATATATATATATATATATACTATTATATATATATATATATATATATATATATATATATATTATATATATATATATATTATAATATAATATATATAGAATATATTATATATATATATATATATATATATAAATATATTTATAATATATATAAATATTAATATATATTTATGTATTATTTATTTTATTTAACCATCTCCCAGGTTAGGCTTTCGCACCAGTCAGCGGACCAGCATCTTCTTCCTTCTGGCCCTGAAACTTCAGTCTAGAGCACCTATGAAAAACATTTCTCGGAGCCCAATTGCTGTTCCGAATGCTAGTCCTTGAGTTAACACTCATCAGGTAGTGTGTCAGATCTTTCAGTGGGAGCTAGCATCTTCTTCCATTGGTCTTGAAACTCGTTTCCCAGAGTTCTCCAGAAGATCGTGTTTCTAGGCGTGCATAAGATGTCCAATGCTTAGGTCCAGGATTCTGTAAGCAAAAAATCAAAAAGCCGGGTTGCTAGGCCCTGTCGCCCTCATAAAATGAATATATTATATAATGACAAACTATGACTGCAATTTAGTAGCCACAAGCGAAGAGCGTCTCTCTTCAAATAAATTCATGTGTCGCAATAGATCCAAACTCCTCTGGCCAGATTAATTCAGTTGCAATTATTATATTAATTTACAATCCAAATTTAATCTTCAAATTAAGTAATCCAAAAGAACTAAGCCGATTAATATTGTCACTCCTCCATTTATATTTCAGATAAATTATGATATTTTTAAACGGTAATTAAAATTTATGAAAAGAAATCTTGCCGAAACTTTTGCAACTCCTCCAATAAATTTTATCAAAATATAAAATATTATGCTTTTCTTTAAAAAATAGTATATATACTCATAAATATTTATATAATACTTTGTTATAATAATCTGGCCAGGTCCTCATTCCAAAAACGCTTTCTCATCTTGAATTCTGAAAATCTATTTAACTTTAGTTAAAGTTCTTTTTCAGATGACTACTTTTTCTTTTATGTTCTTAAGTGTCTTCTCTTTTCAGAAACCAGCAGTAATCACTCCTCCATCTTCGGACAATCAGATCAGAATCATATTATAATATAAAAATATAAAAATATTATGCTTTTATTATAAAAATATATATATATATATATATATATATATATATATATATATATTCAATATATATATATTTATAATAATTATATATTATATTATAAATATAAATTCATATATATAATATATATTATTATTATATATATATATAATTA